>JAIPRL010003721.1:0-44218 GCA_025469235.1 Pemphigus obesinymphae | reverse complement strand
CAAAAATCGGGACAAATTGTTAATATTTTTTTTTTTTTTGGGGGGGGGCTATAAATAATTTAAGGAACGCTAATCCCCCAAAGCTCCCTCCTTAGTTGAGCTTATGGGTATATGCACGGCTTTGCAAGTTAACGATATTTTTTTAACTCGTTAAGTTAAGTTAATTGAAAATAATATAAGCTAAGTTAAGTTAAAAGTTACTCGTATATTTTTTTATTAACTTTTAAAGTTAAAAGTTAACTTTGAAAAAAAAGTTACTTAACTTAGTTAAAAGTTAAAATTTCCTAATTAGGAAAAAAAGTCGATAGACCTATTATATCGTAAAAAGGTAAAAAAAAGATGGTTATTCTTTAAGCTCAAAAAAACTACTCGGGACTTCTTCTGCCTGAAAAAGTGTATACATGTAAAAATAAAAATACAACACGTCATTTTGAAACCCACGCATAAATAAGAAATCAGAAAATAACTTCTAACTGCCAAGATACCTACATTATTGTTCGATTCACACTAATATAGTGTAAAATAAGCTGCAGTACCTACTACTTCAATATATTTTCTATACTGGACGGACATAAACATTAAACACCAGCCTCCATGTAATTAAAAAGACCGGGGTCAGCCCAATATTCGTGAACGGCCAACGTTGTGGCGTGTGCGTGAGTGGTACATCGATTCTTAACGATTACGTACATGCTATTCTAGGTAGGTACCTAGTAAAATTGCGTATGGGTACCAAAAAGTAAAATCCCATTGAAAAATTTGCATTGTCCTTCGGGCAAAATTTAACTTAATTTAGATACTTACTTTTGTATAAAGTTAACTTGAAGTTAACACGTTAATTTTAATAAAAAAAAAAAAAAAAAAGTAACTTATTAAGTTAAAAGTTAATCTGAAAAAAAAGTAACGCGTTAAGTAACTTAATTAAAATTAACTTAACTTTTTAACTTTTAACTCGTTAATGCACAGCCTTGGGTATATATGTACGCGTGTACATAATCTACGTAGTTATAGCTGTTTAAAAATGAAAACAAATATTTTAAAGGGTTTCCTCGATTATAACCGGCACTGACTGTCTGACGATATAGCCCATCCACAGGATTCGATCACGCTACGCATATATCAGAAGAATACGCCTAAATATATTTGTGCCTCGTATAATACCTACAGGTATACATTCTACGTGTGCGATATACACATTAATTCAAAATACGATAGCTGTGAGTATATACTACGTATTATAGGCATATTTATGATGTTTTTTATTATATACCTATAGCGTGTCAGCCATTATATATTATTATATTGTACAGCCAAATATCATGTACAAACAACGAAATATAATACATATAAACGTTTTATTATAATTCGAAACCAAGCTGAGTATATTCGTGCACCGTTTTGGACGAAATATAAATCGCGTGTTCTTGGATCTGCGCAGCTATTACTATTATTTATATTATAATATATTATTATGCAGGCCCGTATATTTTGTACATACCTGTACTATTATGTCCGGCATTTGTAATTTCATACTTAAACTAATAATTATCCCTTTAAAATGCAATATTTTTCATTTTATTTTTCCCAATTGATTAAATTAGCATTATTGTCTAGTGTCTATGTTTTAAAGTAGAACTATTAACAGATTAAGTGAATATGTTGGTTTATACGACGTCTATCCGTGATAAGTACATTTCATATGAAGATTGGACATAAAATGATTTTACTTTTCTTTTTTTCTTTTTTTTTTAATAATAATAAGTAAGTGTACAAATTACACGGAAAAAAGTACAAAAATAAGTTAATGGTAAATATGATTTAAAATCAATCTAAATACATAATACTGTACCTACCTATTATGCATGTATATTGTATATAAAGTCAAGTAGAGTAAGTGAAGAACTGGAGTAAGTGGCTAATCGAGTCCTACAAAATACAAAAATATGATTTAACTAAATTCTACACTGTTTTATACCTATATGTACAATAAAATTATTTCCTTTTAATACGGGAAAAATATTCGTTACATTCTATTGTACACACAGTCTATGGTATTACATAATCAGAATCTGGTCTGTTATCATGTTTTTTTTTTTTTTTTTTTTTTTATTCGTTTTCACATTTTCTTTTTCAAGTTTACTTCAACGAACTTGTTTTTCAAAATTGTATGAGTATATGTTATTTTATTTGTATTTTATAGTAAGACATTCAAAATTACTTTTTTTGTAATTTCCTGATACAATCAATTATGCATTTTCCCCACAAAAAAATATTATAATGGGGCAAGTATAATACAATCAATATGGGAAAGTGCATAATGACGTTTTTCATTTGTTTGTATAAATATATAGTTCAAAAAATCCCTAAAATTTGTTTTTATTTTGATATTAATTTATATAGTTACTAAGACACCTTATACTAAGTAAATAGTTAATAATTTAAGTGTTGTACTAAGTTATTTTGATAGTTTAATTACTTTGTTATAGTCATATATATATGGTAAAAGGTATTGATTATAATTAGATAAGTGACCTAATAAAACTATGTTATAAAAACTAAAACGTTAGAAGTGCTGTCATTTTTTTGTTAGTTGTGACACTTTTATTCTAAAAATATCATTTTGTAGTTTGAAAAATATAGTTTTATATACTTGCCTCGTAAATTAAAATATAAATCATTAATTATTTTCCACTTGCCCCATCCATTAGGGCAAGTGCATAATTTTGGATTTCTAAAAATAAAATTTATTTTTATTTTTATTAATAATTGTAGCTCAATTTTTAGAAGAGATTTGAATTCCTAGTATTTTATATCATAGATATAATCTATTACTAAGTTTATAAATATAAAAATGTAAGTGCTGTAGTCAGTTATAGTTGAACTTCTTCATTTGGTGTTCCACTTATCCCACCTAACCTTAGTGTGCCTATAAGGACGGTTTTTAACTATAGAAGGATCAATTATCTATTAACTCCACTATTCCCTAAAGGTTATTATAGTTCTACTGTATATAATATATATTATATAAACAATAATTGTGTACAAACAATTTCAGATTGTTTGGTTAAGTTTAACACGTACCCCAAAGCCCTCAACGTTTCCTAAATGCGTTTCTAATTAAATCTATGTCCTATAAACTCCAGTAGGTACCTACTATACTCGTATGAATAATACGAGTATAAAACTATATATTTATTGAAAATAAATAAATTCCATGATTTCATCGAATATTCGAATATAGCTAAGTATTTTTAAGAGTTTATATGATTTGAAAGCATTAAACAAATTAAATTGAAATATTGCTTACCTTTTATACATATCATTACTCAGTAGCACAGCTATGATCAAAATCTCTTATTATTTCGTACTTTTATCAAACATTGAGTACCTAGGTATTATATAAATTAATATTATTTGGTTTAGTTAGAATTTGAAAAAATGCATATTTAATAATATAATATAAACAAATATACTTTGATATGGGGTAGATCGAGAAATAGAAAAAGGAAGGGACTAGTTTGATACAAAAAAATATTTTTTGGGTTTTGAGAATTGAATCAAATGAGAACGAATCATTCTATAATGTGTTTCTTTGTACCTATAGGTGTATTTTATTTTTAGGTAGAACGTATGTTCTAAATGGTTAAACACTTTAAATGGTAGAATTTGACATACACAACACGTATGTCTTATAACTTACGAGAAATAATTTTTTGATATTTTTCATTAGTTTCTACGGGTACAGGTTTCTATACCGATTTATTAATAATATATAATAATAAAATATAGTTAAAAATATACAAGTTTTTATATAGATATTGGTTATTTGAAATTTGAATGTAATTCAAAAATATAAATTCCTAACAATTACCATTTTTAATGATTATATTATTTATTTGTTTATATAAACATCACTGAATATATGACACGATTTTTTTTATTACTTAAATATTGATTATATATCATTTTAAAATATTAAAATTTTATTGGGTTTGAAAGACTTAAAAAAATTAATTAAATATTTAATATAAAATTATTATATTCAAAAATACCTATTTACATTTTTTTTTTTTAAATGTTTTAAAATCATCATTTTAGAAACAGTATTTGTTTTCACAAATAAAATATGATTTGTTTGATTTTATTTAATAATTTGTTTATGATTTTTAAAGTTTATAAAAATGTGAATATTTTATTGTGAGATATTATATTGTATAAAATAATATTTAAATCATTAAACCTGAACATTATACACATTTTAATATACTTTAATGTAATAATTTAAGCAATATATTCACATGATAATTATAAATTAACTTTATTAAAAAATGCTGCACAAAATTTTTGCTAAATCAGATTTACAAAATAGCTTTTTTTTAAATTTGCATAAAATTAAAATTTGTTATTTTAATTTTGGGTTGCATGAACATTTACAGAACCGATAACTCGTTATCAGTTTGGAAAAATTAAAAGCCGTTCTGTAAAATATATATATATATATATATATATTCAAATACAATATTGTATTACAACCTTAAGGTTATCAATCGTCAGTTGTAGATCTGATTTCGGTTCTATAAAATTTGGAATACTGTTTAATTGTAATTTTATTATCATGAAAACCATCATATTTTATCATTTTTATATATATATAAATAACAATCAATAAAATAAATAATCATAAAATCACCTTAAAGTATATAATATATATTATAGTATTTTTTTAATTTTATACATATTGCAATATATAAAATTACAATTTGTATATACATTATACATACAACCGATTACCGAGTAAGCAGTTAAAAATACCTAACCTTATTAATAGATACCTACTATTTCCAATACTTTCATGAAACACAATTTGCTTTATAACTTGTAATTTATAGAACCGATACTTTATCGTGCCAACTTATAACTTACGGAAATGTTTTCGTGTAACCACTAACCGGATATAAGTTTCTAAGATTTTTAATTTAGTATAAAATATTTTAATTATAGCACAAAAGTGTAAGAATTATTTAAAAAAAAAAAAAACTGAAAAATATTAAAGAGATTTGACAAATAATCCAGAGACATCCTGTAATATAAAATATATAAGGTATAAAGTTAATAGTCAATACCTACTCAATATTTAAATTTATACATACATACTTATACATAAATTAATAATATTACAAGCAGAAATATTTAATTAAATTTAATCATAGTTATTACTTTTATATTTATAATTGATCTGGTTTTTGGTGAAAATAACTTTAAAGAACTTGAAAATAGTGTTTAGTTGAAACTTTAAATACAAAAATTAATAAATTAATCAGTTGAAAATCGAGAAATCGCTTTGTCGAATAAAAAAATATTGGATATTTTAAATATATTTCGAAATGTATAAATATATTTTAGCTTCAATGGATTAATGATGAATTTTATTTTCCTTATTGCAACAGCCAAGTTCACATCACTTTCTATATTCATAACATCCATCTATTTTTTAGTCTTCCTCTATTCTTCTCTTTGCTTCTATACATTTCCTTTGTCGAACATACTGCTTCAAATTACATTATTTTGTAAAAACAATTTTTGCAGTTCGATTAGTAAATTATATTATTTTTTTTTGCAAATACAAGAAAGTGAAATAACCCGTAGGAGAGGGGATCCAACCTATAAAAATCTCCTCCCTTGTACACGGACACTCTAGTACAATAGGTATATATATACTTATAATTTCAATAGTTTATTCTTTGAAACTATTTTTTCGACTTTTATATGTAATAGTTGAATTACCCAGCTTCGCCCGTGCGCAGTATTGAACGAAAATATTATTATTTATAATATAAGTATTTTGAATAATATAAATAATTTAACTTAATTTATGATATTTAAAAATGAATCTATACACATATTATTATTAAAAATGATTCTATAAAAATATTATAATACGCTTAATGCTTATATACATAATAATTCTATATATTATACCTAGATATAACTCTGTATAAAGTAATGTACCAATACTAACCTCTTGATATTATACCATATTATACCATATTATACCATATTATACCATATACAGAGTTTTATTTTGTGGTACATAAACGTATAATTGGTCAGATCTTCGAACTCTAGGAAATGCTACTTACAAAATTGTCAACGTGAGAAACAGTTATTATCCAAATCTTCTCCATTTTTTACTATTCTATTTTACTCAATAAAATGAAAAAACATCTCACTCAAGGAAGTATTTGGAACAACTCTGTCAAAGAAAAATCGTAAAAGATTTCAATAGTGTCTTCAGAAACGTGATACATAAAAAAAAAACCAGTTTATATATATATATATATATATATATAAGGATTTTTAGATTATCATTTTAAAAAATATTGGGTGGGTGGAGGGGAGGTTGTGACATTTTTGAGGTATATGTAATCTTGAAAAAATGTTCGTCAAAAAATTTAAAAAAATTTCCTATAACCCAATTACCCGGTCCAATTGTGAATCTAAACCATCCAGGGGCTCACAGAAATACACGCAAAACATGTCATCAAAATCGGTCCAGCTGTTCCTGTTCAGTGACGTATACACACGTACAGACGAATTATATATATATATATAAAGATAGGAATAGTTTAAACTTCGATAGGTATTTCACATACACATACAAACGACAATAATATAATAACATATAGATAGGTACTATTATTACTCAATGATAAAAACAATTGAAAATAAAAAGTCTTCCAGTATGTACTGAATCAAATATATCTGTGATTTCAATAAAAATATATAGATTAATTTAATAATATGGTTGTTAATAAACGTCTAATAAGATGTTTGTTGGTTTAGAAATAAAATATTTTTTAATTTAACAGTAAAATAACAAAATGTATTATTGATTTAACAATATCTTTTATCAATGTCTTGTGTAAAATTGTCCAATTAAATATACATTTATTCAATAATTATAAATGTTTTGTGTTCATTTCTTTCTTTCTTATTCTTCGTAGAACAAACGCCCATCTGTTAATCATAATAATCAAATTAAACAGAATATTTTTTCAATTTAATAACATATTTTATTATAATAATAAAATCTGTATTACCTAATTATACAAATTATTTTTCCTAAATAATAACTCATATATTTTGTGAAATTTACAAAATGAATTTGTTATTGTAAACACATTTTTTATTAATTTAACAATATATACATTAAAATAGTGAAAATTTTATTGTTTCATCAAATATTCGTTTGTTAAAATTTGATTATTGCATATTATTGTTAATTCTAACAATGATATTTGGTTCAGTGTAGGTACCTATATGCACACACAAAACATTTGCGGCAAGACTTCCACTGCCGCAATAATTGAAAAACCGTTTTTTTTTTCCGCGCAAACCGGCCGACGACGACGTTTCCTGCGTGTGTCGTTGTCGGGCGGCGCGACGGCGCGATGGCAGTAGTCACAGCGGCGGCATGTGGCGGTTTTTTTCTCGTTTTTTTTTTTTTTTCTTCAAACGTTTGACCGCCGTCGGTCAGAGAACACGGCCGCGCGCGCGTTGTTGTCCGCGTATTTTTCCATAGTTTTTTTCCGTCGGTTTTTTTACGACGATTTTTCGAAAATAATGAATATATAAATATTATATTTGTTTTATTTTGAATAAATTGTGTTATCCGACTTTTACGGTGGTTATATTACAATATTGCTCGATCCGCGTTTTTCAGCTCGCTTAAAACTCCACACCGAACGCGCTCGAAGGATATTCGCAGTCGTATATACCATCGGACCTTATTACCGTTGTAAGTTTAAACATCTATAAATATTTATGTATAATAGAGATAGGTATAAATATATAGTACGACGTAGGTACCTGTTCAATATCTGGACAAGGGTCGTCAGTTGTCACTATATCGTCTCGTCGACGATTGATTATAAACGCTTTTAACCGTATTATAATAAGTATACAATATTAGATTGGTAAATTGGGTATAGTACACCGGCAAAGATAATAGTTCAGAAAACGGTGAAATTATGTCAAGTCACTGCTAATAATAATGCAAGCTGTGACTAGGAACATGGAGAAAATTCGATTAAGTTATTAGAATCATAGACATTAGACATGACGGCTATAGTGTACAGATATAATATATGCATACTAGTACCATGTTTATCGATTTTTATAAATTTCTTTGACTTTAGTTATAAGTTATATAACCACTAATATATTATTAATTAACAGTGATCTCTAAACCACTTTGACCCACTCTAACTGCAGTCCACATACGAGTATATCGCAGTTTACTATTACATAGTATAGCTGGGTACCTACTATACGGCAAGAGTTCGAAATAGAGGGATTCGAAGTATAACCAATATTGTTACCACTAACATTTTTCATCCACTACGATTTATTTTAATAAATAAATAGCCCATATAAAACTATAAATTAATATATTCCCACACAGCAACAAATATATCCAATGGATATACAGTGGACGTACTTTTCAGACATCCCAAACATCCATTGGATATTTTTGTATGTCTAATGATTGTCTGTCTATTAGATATCCTAATATCCGCTTTTTAATCATTTATAAGATAAAATTGCCTATATTTAACCCTTTAAAAGCGAGTGTGTAAAATACACTTTAAGTATCCAAATTAATCAAAGCTATTAAAAAGCAATAATTATGAAACAGCTTTTCATAATACCTATAATATATACCTAGTTTCGTTTAGACACTTTCAAAACCTAGAATTAGGTACCTACTAAAGAAAAAACTATAAGCTAAAAGCTAAAAGTGGTCTTAACCAGGGGCGTTCCGAAGACATATTTTTTTGGGGGGAGGTATTTTTATAATTTACTGACTACTCTGAAATACTCTTTCAAAAAATGGTAAATAAGCAAAAAAAAAAAAAGGTCATTAACCAGCGACAACGATTTAATAAATGAGAAAAGATTGACATTTTTCCGACTGACAAAAACCCCTTGGGGGTAGACATCCCCACCGCCACCTTTCGGAACGCCCCTGGTTTTAACTAACATTTCAATGATATATTGTTACTATCCTACAAATTAATATTGTCTTCAAGTGATATTTAACCTAATATATTTACAATAGGTACTATAAATGTATTCTTTATCAACTTTTATATTTAGAAAAACGTAATAGGTAGAAGAGAATAGGGTCACTTAATATCTTAGATATATTAGATTATGATGCAGGGTGATGATTATATTATTATATTATATTATAATTTTTAGTATTGAATCTACTATAAATTTTTTTATCAACTATAAAAATGATTTTGCACGAATTGTTCACTTAGTTTTAATGAAGTAAGGTCTAAAAACACAATGCATCTAATGCTGCATTCAAAATTAAATTAAAAATAATAGTAAATATATTAAAATAATTAGAATTACATTTTTGAATTATTATATACTAAAGGGGTTATACCGGTCAAAACCAACAGTAATAACTGTCAATTTATACTAGTCGTTACCACTATATTTTAAGTACTAATAAAAAAATTATTATTTTACATTTATGTTTATAAAATTAATATATGAGTTTTAATGCAACAAGGTGACCGGTACTCCCCCCATTCTCTTAATTTTTGATGATTACAATTTTTTTGAGGAGTATTTTAAAAGTGGACATTTTAATTTCATATCAATTAGCTAAATATTTTATGAGTAGTATCCATGTATGTTACATTGCCATCCTCTTACTTATTTTAAGTTACTTCGATCACTGTATATGTGGTTATACGAGTCCAAAGATTATTAATAACAACTCATTATAATATAAATAGTTATAATAAATAATAATTAACTTATTTATTATTAATATAGTAGTAATGGTTAATGATTTCAATAATTGTTATTACAGATAATTGCAAGTAATGTTTAGGAATATTATTATATTTGCATTTTTTTACATATTATTTTTATGTGTGGTTTACGACGGACGATGGTGTGAATTATTATATTGTGACGTTCTCAGCCACGAATATGGATAAGAAGGGCCCACATATATTATAATACATGCGGATTCTAAAATGGCTTCGATGGTTAAAGCGAAAACAAAATTATATGGAGGCATATAGATACTAAAAATAAAAATTCAAGCTTATATTATATTTATGTACTTATTTTCATTAAAAATACCCATTATATTTCTTTGAATTTAATTATTATTTTATTTTTACCAAATATACTAGCTAAATCATGCAGGGAGACACGTATCCAAGAGGATATTCTTCCCCCAAAATTTTTTTTAAATAAAATGTATAATACTTTTAAAAATGAACCCCCTATTGACTACGTACCTAATTGCGGCGTTAGGTTCCTATATTAATAATAATAAAAAATCTAAATAGAAATATATCATGAAAAAACTTAATAATAATAATCATACATTTTTGTAAAACTAATATAGGTTCTTCTCAAACGAGTTTCCGAGAGATAATTTCAAGAGGAGGATTTTTACAAAATGTAATATAAACCAAAGTAACTTATTGTGACTTTGAAATACGTAAATAAATTAAATGTTTAGTATTTACACATATTTCCCATAGTATATTGCAGTTATACACATTTTGAAATTTCGTACATTCTAAATAAGTTCTATACATAGGTTTTTATATAAAAAATAATGATTAGAATATAGTCGAAGGGATAATGCAGTTGAGAGTAAATTACGAAATGCGCGTCTGAAACCAAATCGCAGACCACACTATTATTATTACAACGTCGTAAAAATGCATATCAGTCATTATTAAAAAAAGCAACGTCAAATGAAAACGATTTTTTTCTCCCACAGCTGATTATATAATAATAATAATAATATGTTTTGTATATATTGTTAAGTATTAAGTAATTTAATATAAATCTTGCCATGATAAATATATTATATTATATTATACCTATAATATAATATAATATACATAGATACATATATACGTTTCAACAATAAATATACCGTATCCTTTACATGATCATTGGCGTATTTACTATTTTAAGGGGGTGGGAGGGGATTAAAATAATATTTAAAACCAATAATTTATGTAACTTATATATTTCACTATATAAAATTGTCTAGTTGGCAGAAAAAAATCAAAAGCATCTATAGTATGAGGACAGAGGGATTGGGTCTGCGCACTCCCATTATTTTGAGTAAATAATATTTATTCAGAATATCTAATTAAAATTTTTAATTTATCAATAATTTTAGCAATAAATGCATTTAATTTTCATATTTTTAAAGCATTTTTTGTAATGTAAATATTTTGCATCACTTGGAAAATTATCATTTGACATTAATAAAAACGAGTGACAAAATTATTATATTTTATCTATTTATAAATTTTTCCTTATAATTTTCTAACAGTAATATTAAATAACTGGACTGTAGAGCGTGGTTTTTATTTGCAAATTAAAAATATTTTAAGTACAAATAAACTAGCTATAGGGTAATGATAGTTGTAAAATTTATATTTTTACTATCCTTAATCGTTAGTACCTAAGTAATAGGTACAAAAATATTATATCGTAGTTCCGAATTCATATTATATTAAACAGATTTACAATTTCGTAATTTAAACATTTAATCGATCTAAAAATAATAAATAAATAAATATCTACAATACACCTAAATTATATATTTGAATTGTAATGACGATTTAAATTAATAATAACATGGTGTGTTATAAACTGCATGGTTATAAGTATAACAAATTATAGATTACCGGTTAAAACAAACAAACAAAAAAACAGAAATCTTGGGCAGAATAGATAAATTGATAGACAGATATTGGTAGAAATTATAAATTTGTTACCTATCAGCTTTCATTGCAGAAGGAGAGCATGTATATAGGGCAGTATTCTCTTCTAGTTAATTTTTTTACCATTGGTTTGTCGTTTGTGATATTTATTCATTCTTGTGAAATTCTAAAAAGTAATAGGTACCTAATCATATTTAATTTGTTACTTCTCTTGATAAATTCCTGCGGACGCCTTAGTAATCATCCATCCCATAGAATTTACTGCACTTGACATTAATTGAAATAATTTTCCTCATCAAATCCCTTCTTCTACCGTAAGCCTACATATTATATAACCATTTAAAATACCTATTCGAAATGGGCGGTATCCAATATTATATGACCTAACACTTGTAAAAAATGTACATAGGTACAAAATTTTTTATGTACGATATATATATATATATATATATATATATATGTATACTCGTATAATATATTCAGTATACATACATTAAATAAATGCCATACTGCACAATATAATATAGTTGAAGGGATAATTGAGTCGATAGAAAATGACGAAACATTCATCTGAAACCTAATCGCAGGCATGTATAATAACGATTAAGGAATTTCTTTGAACGGAATAGATTTAAGATATTCGTCAATAAAAATAGTATTACTACATTGTTTTTCTCATAGTGATGATGATAGCAATAGCCAAAATTTGTTTACATAATAATATATTGCAGTTGCAAATGATGGTATTCGGGGGGTAGGGATGAAATTTGTTATAATTTGATTTTCTTCTGATTTTTCATTTTTCTTGAATAATAATAAACAATATTTTAGTATATGTATATAATATAAGAATTCATATACGAGAAAATTGCGTGTAGGTATGTAATTCTGTAATTCCGTTTGCATTTTGTGCGAGAAAATAGATTTGGCAGGTAGACAAGTATAATAATGGGCTCACCATGTATATTACATCACTACTTACTAGATTTAAGGATTCGCTTGGGCACTTTTTGACATTTCAAATCGTAATCACCATATTTAACACATCAATTTTAAAATGTTTATCCCAAATGACCCAAACGAATATCAAAATTCAAACTCTTCCTTCGATTTTTCGATTTTCAACTTACTGCAAGCATATTGTATCAATGCATATATATATATATTTATATATATAATAATTATTGGCACATGTCACGTAGTTGTAATAATATAGTAATATCACATATTAATACACAGTACACTGCACATAATATAATAATAATAGTATGTAATATATATTATGAATTATTATTATTATTGTAGATAGCAGCTTATTGAAAGTTTCGTTATTTACGATTGTATGTATAATGCGTAGGCGTAAAAATCATAAAAATATTTTTTTTAAAACATAGATGTATAATATATATGTATATGTAATTATTGTATCCATACTTTGTGAAATCATCCTTTCTGTGAACAATTTTACCGTAGGTACCTATACTTTATGAAATGAAAAACGTTTTTACACTTAATGAAAAATTAAATTTCCATTTAACTAAAAATTTTCATTAAAATTTGACATCAAATAATATTTTAGTAATACCCAGTAATTTAATTTAACCACTTGATGTAATGAAATTTTCATTAATATTTATACCTAATTTAAGATTTACCGCGTATATAATATTATTATATTATTTATAAAAATTAAGTATAATTACTATAGGTAAGTAATTTTTTATTTTTATTCTTTTAAAACAGTAAGTACTTTTTATATACAGTTATTATTTATCTGAATAGGAAAATGGACTATTATATGTATCAATTTATATCAATTTATTGCATTTAATATTCACAACTGGAAACCATATCCACTTTATATATTACTGACAGACGACAGTATATCACACATAGGTAGTAGAGTAACTGTTTCTGTTTGTCAATTTGATTGATAGACAATAAAGTAGGACATTATATTAAAACCAATAAAACTTATAAATATGAAATAATTTTATAATCACTCACATAAATGTTCATTGTTTTTGTCATATAAAACTACAGAAATGGTGGATAAGAGGTCCTGAACGGAGTGGGGGAAGGGGCGATTTATTAATAATGAGGAAAAAAGTCTTCAACCTATTTTTTTTTTTTTTTTTAAACGCTGTTTTACTCTAATTTTTTTGTGAACATGGAGATAGATTCACCCTTCCCTTGTAGGTAATATGTTTAATAAATTTCCTTATATCCTAAATAAACGCTAATTAATGGTCATATACAATTATTATAGCTATCATTGTTTTAAATAATCATTATAATAGTAAGTAATAATGATTAATATATAAAAATAAAAAACCCGGTCAGTAAGGGATGGAAGCAATCCGCTCATCGGATATGATATACTCTGGTGGTGAATATATTCTTTTGAAAGCAATGATAGGTAAATAATTTCTTTCAATAAAACGATTATGAATACATCTGGGTGTAGTATATTATTATCCGATTTATTAAAAGTGTGTCCGATATTTTCGATTGTTTTATTTCTGTAGTTTTCGGTAGTTATTTGTGCTATATGTTAACGTTTCCTTAACTAAAAAACTACATTTTATACAGTATATTCAGTCTGCAATCATTTTTTAATTCAGGGGAAATAATAAATCAATAGTTGTTATGGTAACTGATTTTTATGTTTTGAGCGGAGCGAAAAATCTATTTATTTCACCGTGATATTTAATTAATCTATTAATAGTTTAAATTATATAATTATACCAAATTTCTCAGAATTTGAATTTCGAATGAAATAATTCATCTTTACTTATTTTAAATTAAAAATAGTAATATAAAACACTATTCTATCCCAGGATCGAAAGAATCCATGAATTCTTCAGAATTTTTCCATGAATTTTGACGTTTATTCCATGTCTGGGGAACATTTTCTGCGCTGCGTTATCTAACTGACATGCCTATTTACTTATGTCACGATTCGTACCTACCTTAGTACCTATGTACATATAGGTAGGTATCATCAAAAATATATTTATATTTATGTAGCCCTGCTACTTGCATTCCATGACATACCTTCTACATAAGCTGAAATTTCGCCATAATTTTTACGTTAAAAATATATATACACGTACCTAAATAATAAAACACGTGCTACGTGCAATTATAATAAAAATATATCTCGTTTTATTGGTAAGCCTAATGTATAGCATATATTTTTAATGCACTCTTGTAAAAAATATATGTATAACATTATAATGCTTTAAATGATAATGATATATTGTCTGATTGTTATATTGAGTAGGTACTTATATGTATATCTATATTAAATATTTACGTGATTTATACCGAGATCAATGCCCATTCAAAGTAATTTCGTTTTTTAAAAACATTTAAATATAGTGGTAAATGTTAGACGTTGATGTATATGTATATATATATATATATAACAATTAGAATAATATTAAATTACTCAGTCTTATAAATTATCATATCAAAAATTATATAATTGTGTTTTTGTAAATAGTTTTTATATTTTAAAACGCCTATAATTTTATAAACTATGTATATTATAGTTTAAATGCAACAGAGTAGGTACTCGTAGCACTAATATTCTAGGATATGTATTACAGAAGCAAAATAATATATATTAAAATACGCATATTAGGTACATATTAAATACCTAATCTGATGTATATCAATATATTTTTATACATTGATTGTATGCAGTGTGCTATTCTGTAACTATATCAAATAATTAAAAACTGATGAAATGTGATTTGATTCTGTCTTTATATTTTGTTCCTGGGGTATGATTTGACCAGAATTCCTTCCTTTCTACATGAGCAAGCCATTGAATTTTATAGGTTTTTTTCAATCGAATCGATATAAAAGAAAACGACGATCTTAAAGTATGGTAAATTAAATAATTTAAACAAACAAAAGTACCTATAATATAAGTATATATATTATATATGTTTTATCGCGTTTTTTTCTTAAATTTGTTTTCAAAATAGCATGAAGATTTTACTAAAAATATATACTATAATAATATACAATATATTTATATTATATTATTTCTCAATGGGAAATTAGTATAATAGTAAACTTGTTTTTTATACAAATTAGAATAGTTACATAATATAGATGTATTCGGAATAATATCGTTTCTAGATCGACTTTCTTTAATTACCAGCAGGAGAAGAATATTTTATTACTTATTAGTTATTACATATATTATAATAAAAATAATTATAAAAATTTATACTTTGAAGGTTAAAACCCAGTTTAAGTTCAAGTCGATTATAATTTAGGCATAAATAATATATTATATTATATATTTACCTATACACTTATTCTTAAATGTTAATTACATTTAATATCATTTTAGTATTTAACATTTTGTTGGTATTCGAACGAGGGATTTCAACACGAAAGAAAAGTGGTTTAAACCTTTAAACTTTTAAATGGCATTTGGACTCTGGAATAAACTGAAATTATTCAAACATTAAATACGAGTACCTACCTATATAGATACCACCATTCTCTTTGCATAGAGGGGAAACGTTTGTATTTTATTATTATTATTAATACATTTTTACAAATATAATCAAATTTTCGACCAAAAGATTAGAATTATTCTTACGTGTTATTATAGTTTCTCCGTATATAATAATTATTTACATTCATCATATATTTTATTATTATACCTACATTGCGGACCACGGTAATCGTTATTGTAGTTATATGAATTAATTTTTGAATTAATTGAGTTATGGTTATACTTTTTTATATAATTATACAAGAGTACAAGATAAATTATTCAAATTAACTAAGTACGTATGTGAAAAGAAAAATTTCGAGAGGGGTCCAATTTTTTATTTAGTTTCTTAGGTACAAAATGAATTGATTTAATAATAAAATAATTTCTACTTTTGAACGAATTTCAGGAGGAGATCCGTACTCTTACACTCCTCCTTCAGTTATGAAATTGGACTTACTATGATTCGCGTTACAAATAAAAACAATTAAAATCAAATTCTATGTAGATAAATCAAAATCATTTTGAATATAGTAAATATAGTTATAGTATTTATTAGTATTATTATGTTCGTGTTTTGACTCCAGTATACTTTAACATCCTTGAATAGATTCCATCAAATCCTACCGCCTTTCTCAGTTTTACGCATTTCAGTGCCTCTTCAATCTCATATAAATTAAAAGGTACATTATAACTATCATTTGTATCCAGCATTTTCTTTTTATATCTCAGTTTTTGGATGACTTCTTTACTATGGGTCTTGTCCATCTCAATTTTTCCCACTTTCACTAACCTGGTTATTACGTCATTTGGTGTTATTTATTTATTTATTTCAAATATACGGACAATAAGTCCTATTACAATACGAAAATTATACATTACAATTACAGTTTAAGTCAAATTTATGTTTAAAACTAAAAGCTAAGACCGAAACTAGATGCTACAAATTAAAATATACAATATTAAAAAGTACTATAAAATTAACAGCTATATATACAAAAATAATTATTATTATATATTGGGCCTATTGTGTTATTTTGTTTGTAATCTGATCCAAGTTTTCTAATTAATGACCAAGAAATAAATCCCTAGAATGTGGAAAATCTAGATTTTTTGTAATCTCTTGCCATCATATCCTCCTATTGTTATTCAGTGTTTTAATTAAATTATCTGTGGTTTCACTGTCTTTAGTTTTTTCGTATTCATTTAATAATTCGCTATATTCCTTGTCCCAGCCTGGTATATATTGTTTCCTGAAACCTCTTGGTAAATGTCTCTTTGCTGCTGTCTTTATTGTCTTTATGAATCGTTCATAGTTTGTAGCGACTGGTAGAATCCACTGAACTAGCCTGTCTAAATTTTCTGAGTACTGTGCCTAATTTGCTAATTAAAAATTTCAATGCAGCTTGGGAATGAATCTGACTATTGGAATCTGAAGCCCATAGTCAATTATTATAGGCCTGTGTTATCTGTGTGGGAAATCATCTAATATTATTCTTTTCGCGCTTATATTATCATTCAGAGATACTCTAGATTCGATACAGAAATCTGGGTTGTAGTTCCTTCGCCATCGTGCTGATCTGAAGGTACATTTGTCCTTGGCATTGTATTTGAGTTCCATATTGTTGATCGTAATCTATTCCATAATCCCATAATCGTGTCACCGTCATTATTATTTTAGTCATATCCCCACATTTGATTATGACTATTAAAATCCCCCCCCGTATGACGATTGTTAAATATTTTAATTGGTGGCTTATCCCATGACACACTAGGAGGTTTATAGATATTACTTATATTATTAGATATTTAGTGGTTAGCATATGTAACTTCTTACATTTTCATTGAGTACCAGTAAACACTCAGTATCTCAGATGTCCTCCTTCACGTATGTTGCGATGTCGTACTTTTTGTAATGGATTAGCCGGGCATAGCCTCTTTTGTTTAAATCTAGATCATTCGTTGTATGCGTTTCTTGAAGAGCAATCACATCAAAATTATTTTCTCTACAAATTCTTCCAAATATTTCACATTTTGCATTAGATATCCCATCGATATTGAAGTGATAGCTTCTAAGAATTGCTCCTACTTTCAGCGTCAATTAGTCCTGAGAAGGTCCTTTTTTGGTCATGTTACTGTGTGAACTGGGTAACAGCGCCTTGGTGATGGTATTAGTTGCAATAAAAACAAAAACTATTGCTGGTGAGCTATCGGTCATTACTGAGTATATGCAGGGAGGGCCATGAGCAAAATACTCATCCTCCCCGTTGATACAAATGAAAAATACCTAAACATGTTTTTTTAAACAAATATCGTGATTACGAGATAATACAAATGATATTGACACAAAACTAATTTTAAACTATTTTAAAAATATATTTAAATATTTTTAAATCATTGGATATTTATTTTTATTAAAATTTCTTAAAAATTGCCTATACAGAACCACTTAAACCCGTACGTATAACGTTCTTTTAAGGGAGCGAAATACCAAAAATTTACCTAAAATTAGTATAAAACTGTAGGATTTTGAAAAGTCGAATTTCAATTCTAAAAACTGTTTTGAATTTGTCAGTTTATCTTCTAGTGATCGATCGATCCATTTTTTTCCATGATATTTATCATTAAAAATCACAATTTTTATTATTGATTATATTTTAATTTGTTATAATAAAAAAAAAATTCCTAGATCGATCCTTAAAAGACAGGCCGAAAAATTCAAGTCTGTTTTCCGATTTTAAATCCGAATTTCCAAAGTTCCACAATTTTATCTCACTTAATTGATCTTTTAGATGAAAATATATTGATTACACAACAATAAAAAAAAGGAAGAGATTATTTTTAGATTAATTTTAAATTGCGCTTAAATATATATATAAAATATTAAATTATAATTATTTAAATATTTCAATTTTTTTTTTTCATAAAATGTCTTGAAAATTGCCTATAAAAAACTTCTTAAAAGTTGTAGGTGTTGGAGTCTCTTAACGTTTTAAACTTTATTATTAGAGTACGCATTTCGACATTCTGATAGAATTATAATCATCTATTTGAGTAAAAAAAATCTTTTTTCGTGGTTGTAAAATATATCGTTGACATATGATTATGCATGTGGGGGTGCGTGTAATAGCTCCTCCATCCTTGTATAATTTTCAAACGGGTATTTCACACTAATGTTTATTTATGACTCACACAATCAAAATTCCGCCCAGCGAAAGAGTAAGAAATTGACTATAATATAGTATATAATACTAATCCCCCTTAAGAGGATGCCAAACATCCGCTTTTCGGGTTCTATATGGGCAATTTTTATGAAATTTTAAGAAAAATTAAAAACCAATTATTTAAAAATATTTAAATGTATTTTAAAAGTTATTTAAAAATGGTCTCATGTCAATATAAATTTTTATTGTTGTCTAACATCAACATGTTACATAAAACTGTTAAAATGGATTCATTAAGTTATTTAAGAGTGAAAATATTTATAATAAAATCAACAGAAAATAATATTTTGAAGTGAGCCTCGTTTTGGTTTTATAAATTTACAAGCTAGGAAAAAAGATATTATGATTAAAAAGTAAAAAAAAATAACTTTTTAAAACGACAATAACTTTTTTAAATTTATAAATTAAAATAAACAAAACAAGGTATACTCCAGAATGTTGCCTTCTATTAATTTTATAATAGATGTTTTAATTATAAAATTACTTAAAAAACCTATTTTAACCGTTTTGTGAAAAAAGATTTTATCACTGAAAATCATTAGTGGTGTTTTCTTATTATAATATTATATTTGGCAGTCGCAAGGCCCCTAATGTTTAATAATATTTCTAGAATTTCGTACTCCATTCTGATCAAATATCGCTTGAAATTGTTTGTTTTAAACAAATAACATCTGGTCCATATTTCAAAATAGGTACCTACTACACTCCGTCTTGGTAAACATTAAAAACAAATAATATTTTGTGGAAAATATGATAAGAAATTAATAACGGTTAATTGCAATAATTTGACTAAAATTGTATCGATAATGATGTTATTAGCAACAATATTATATTACATAATATGTACTATATTATTAATTATTATACATTTGAGTAATATAATATAATACAATCAATTATAGGTACTAGATATATTATAATGATATGATTAAAAGCGCAAATAAACTCCTTTGATAAAGTACTCGGGGAGCTATTAGAAATAAAATGAACATTTCCATGGTAATACAATATTGAACTATTATTTAATACTTTTGGGTTTTTATAAAATCGTATTGCATACAAAAAAAAATTTTAAATAATATACGTATTATATACCTTTCATCAATTTTCAAATACACACTTGAAATTTTGTAAAAAAAATTACCTTACTGTGTAAAGTTTTAGGCAATTATAGGTATACCTTATAGGTATATCTTTGAACTTCTCGGACTTATCATGTGCGAAGTAAAAAATCTATTAACTAAACCATTTTGTAATACGATTAGAATACGTTATTTTTGTATGGTAAATAGGTATATCATTATTATATTATATACTATTAATGTATGAGGTACACTCAGGCTACATAATATATGACTTTACACATAATATAATCGTAATCACGAACAGTTTTGTATTTTTACGGCGCTGACAGCCTTGAGTGTGGCGTTAGACGAGTCTGTTATTGTTTTTGTTTTTCGAACGATAATATTATTACTATAAAATGGTGTTTTCGGACTCGCGTTAAATGTGTGTACCAATAAAATACGTGTAATATATAATATAATATGTTTATACGTTAACAAAATAACACCGATACGTGTTTCATCTAAATTGATATATGGTAATCGGATTTATAACACGCGGATATTATAACTGAAAATAAAATATTCTCTCTAATTATTTAATAGAGCGTGGTACAAATATTAACGCGTTAATTAATCATATCACGCAACGTACTTCGTTTAAAAATGGGTGGTCATATTGTAATATGTACGTAATGTATGGTATTTTTTTTTTTTTTTTTTTTATAAATGATTTTAAACGTCGAACACGAAGTTTATAATATTCTTTGTAATAAAATTAAATTAAAAAATTATAAAAATTTTAAATAAAATAAAATATACGAGTACCTATATTAATAATTTAAGTTTTAACATATTCCATTAAAAAAATCTATCAAAATTATATAATTATTACTTAATATTAAGTCTGCACACCAATGGGTTTTCAGTGGTAAACACATATTATGTTCATGGAAATTAGAAAAGCATTAAATATTATATTTATCCAGTTAAAATTATAAAATTGACCGAGAATAATGTTAAGACGATAAACACGTTAGGGTTTTTCGAAATATTAATTATCAAAAAAGTTACAGTGATATATTTTTTTATATTTTCGATAATAAACTAATATTTAGAAAATTCTGATAAGATTGGTATCTAACAATGATATAACAAGATCAATGAGATTGATTTCTAAAATATTATCATCTATATATACATTTTATAAATACTGAGAATTAACGAGTTAATTTTAACTTTTAACTTAACTTTTTATATTTGATTTTTATGTTAACTTAACATATTTTTGAGTATATTAACTTTTAAATAATAAGCTACTTTTAACTAAAACTCAGTAAAGTTAATTTTGAAATAATAATTTGATACATTTTGATTTCATACTGTGTGTATTGTCAAAATGGTTGAATAAAAATTAAGTTGTTTTTGTCATTTCTAATAATTATTATATCATAAAAATTATTTATTTGCCAAAAATATAAATAAAACAAGAATATAAACCTACCTATATATTATATAATTATCGCCCCGTAATATAAATTGAGGAATATTAACGTTAAACAATATTTAAGTAGATACTAATTTGCAATGTTTAATTTCCATTTATTAGAGTTTTGAAGAAAAGAGTGTGTATACCAATTAAATTGTACTAATTAAATATTTTTATGAACCTATTTGCTGTTAATTTTAATAATAATTATTAAAAATACAATGTAGTATTTTCAATAGTATTATGTTAATAATTTTAAAAAATTTAAAAATGCTTAAAGTTAAAAAATAAAAGTATTTCCAAAACAATAATAGATACTTAATTATACCTGTATATTTCAAATGTTATATTCACTCGTACAAAAAACAAATTCAATTATTCTAAGTTAATAAGTTATTTTTTCAATTCAACTTGATCGTTCAGAAAAAAATAACTATTAACTTTAAACTTTTACATTTTTTCTATTAACTTAAATGAGTTAAAAAAAAAATCATTAACTTGCCCAGCATTGCATTTTATAATTGCTGTTATAAATCTAAAACTACTGTTGCATCCAATATGCCCAAAAAAGGTTACAGGTTGATATCAAGTTGTGGATGTAGGGGCAGATGTAGATTATCCGTTGAAGGATCGACTTAGCAGGAGTGTGACGAATATAATCCAACGCAAATTTAATGGATTTTAAACGATTAATAAATATATTGATAATTTAAATAAGCAATACTTAAAATGCAAATTCTTTGACATTAAATAATAAAAATCAAAAAAATTACGTAGTAAAGTATCAACAGATGGGCTTAACGTTACTGCTAGAAAAGTTAGTGGTGGAGAACGCATCTCTGTTGATAATATTGTACTAACAAGGACCCAACAAGGTACATTTTGATGGCAAATGGTCAGCATATAGGAAAAAAAAAGGACATATGGAATAATGTCGCCTCCAATCAACATGTTAATTCGGGCTACAAGTAGCAGATGTTGATGTAGCGCACGTACACTTGTTGGTAGACGTACAGCAGGCATATAGTTGACATAATTTGAGGTAGCACATTGTAGGTAGTCATTGCAGTTGAAAACCGGGTCCGAAATATGGTTTTTTTTACGAATTAACCTACAGGTATCATAGTGCTTTTAATCTGATCGAACAGGACTTTGAGCCAGGTAATCTCGATTTGCCCGTTGCGGTCGAACTACCCCTAAGCATACAACTGCACTCTCTGTTATTATAGCCGAAACTTGCGAACCACTATTTAACAATATGCGCACCGAATGTTGAATGTTGATCAGTGATGCAAACAACGGCCGTTTCTAGAATAACTATACTATTAGTACAGGCAATTCCCGAGAACTTAGTTTGTGAGTTCATATGGTTTCAACCGAACCGGACGACGTCGTTTCACTGAGCGATGAAGTAGACATTGTGTCTCCACCTAAGCGTAGGCGATAATGGTGACGTTTATGACACTTTTTGCATATTGATTTTGAAACACACGCATCAATCATATGCCGAGAACTTGTACATGAAAAGCACTATTTATTGTGTTTGACATAATCACACCGTTATTGGATTGAGAATTTATCAGAAACCTCATAACGGTAGATTGGGTGGCAGCATTATTCTTGCACAATGGACACCTCTTACAACTCGTGGAAGATAAAGCGTTTGATTTGAATAATGATATAATTGCCAATAGGTATTGTCCGTAATATTTCTGGTTAGTGCGAGCTTCGAAAATAGTGGGTTATTAGATTTTACCAGCACGTGTATCCGGCTTTTCCGCGCCCCTGATATTTTCCAGTAATTCACAACGATGTTTTACAAAACCAAGTAAATACCTCAAACTTCGGTATGGTCGTTTGCGATATATTACTTTCAAATAATATCCACATGCTCGTATCTAGCGCCCAATGTAAAATAAAAGAATCCTCCAAGTCAGATCCTCCACCCCTAAGGCTTTGATTGCTGTTACATTCTCTTGAAATACGTTAGGAAAAGCTGACAACGAAGAAAGAGAATTTTGGTTCATGATCTGAAAAGCGAATGTGTCTCGTCAAAGTGAACTGTCGCTAGTAACCGTTTGTTTTCGTATCGGTCTGTAAGCGCACTATACGCGATTTCATAATTGGTTGCCGCCAGTGATACAAATTTCATGATAGAAAGTGTGAGACCGGAAAGACACGACAACAAAAAATGAAAACATTCGATTTCCCGATGGAAGCATGGCCGTTGACTGACGAATCAAATGTATCGCGAAAATACCTCCAATTGGTAATATTACCGTGAAACTTTGATAATTCAATTATGGAAAGAATATTTTTGAACTGGAGTTGGTAGATATGGAACTCGGGGACAATAGGTAGCGTTTCGACACTAAGCCGAAAAACAAACATTCTATACATTCGGTAACGTGTGAATCGACTGATTCGAATTAATCGATTTTATCGAGATCGACAAACGCGTAGACAACTACGTCTTGTTGGGTTCGAAATTGCAAAAAAAACCGTTCAACCGACGGAGACACACATCTAATAACCGTCAAAGAACTACATTGGTTTTTGCCGTCTTGGGCGATTAGAGCTGTCCCGAAGAAAGATAATAAGCAAAAAAAAAAGTAATCAACTTTTTTCCCATTTTGCCAACTAAAATACTAATAATTTATAGTTAACCGACTTGAAATTCTGAAAAATACTTCATTTCTGAATAATTTCCCAACAAAATTCTAAAATACTTCACTCAAAACATGAATAAGCAAAAAATAAAAAAAGGCCATCGACTTTTTCTACTATTTGCCAACTGAACTTAATTTTGCCAACTGCTTTCCCCAGTTGGTAGGGGGAGAGTGAATCACCACTAATTAATAAATTGATCATATGGTTACCGACTAGGTATATAGGTGATATATATATTTATAACTACCAAAAAAAAAACCTTGGTACGATATCGTATAGCTGTACCTATTACCTATACTAAGTACTATCTCTACGATATACTTATTATATACGCTCAATTTTTATCTCAACGTGTAATAATATTCACGACTGTATTTTTGTCATATTTAATATTTATATATACCTATATATATATTTTATTTTTTTTAACAATGACGAATGTTTGTTAAGAGAAAAGTGAATTGTGTATAAAAAATTAAAAAACAATAAATCTCTGTAGGTTTATCATCATGTATATAGAGAGGAATCTCGCGGAACGTTCTTAAACCATTATGTGTTTACTCAAAAGTTAGTAGCAGTGTTTACTCGGTTATTTTTTCTTCATATAGTTCACTAAAACTATCGGAATATATTATCTGAATTTACTACACTATATGTTTTATATATATAGTACAAAAATGGATATAATTTTATCGTTATTTTTTATTTAATTTTAGTCGTATTATAATATTGCGGAGTTGGGTATACCGTACACCACCTTCCTACTTATATATCATTATATATACCATTACGTCTATTTTTTCTTCCTAATTTAGAATATATGAGAAAATATGTGAGAATATATCAATAATATATATGTGAGAATAATTTTTCATCTCATGTTCCTAAAGAATTCTTCGGTAATTAAATTGAATATACCCACAATCCCATTGACGATAATATAAGTACATTTTCAAATTCAACTCAAAATAAGGTATAGCTAGTTCGACATTTTTCAATGAATACTCGAACTAAGCCGGGTTTTTAAAATGAAACATTTTTGTACCAAATTGGGAAATTTTTGAGAGTTGTCATTGTTTGGTCAAGTTGGCGTGGCGACTTAATAATAAATACTCAGGTCTGTCTGGAACGGGTTTTTATGGAAAGTTCTCGGGTAGGTCGTGCCAGGCCGGTAATTTATGAATAGGAATCAGGTTGAACCGGGCCAAAAAAAACACGATCCGTTCAGGAACGTTAGTACCAACTAATTATCCTATACCTATACCGTTATTTTATTCTATTTATTATGTTGTGTACAAAGCAATCCACAATTTTCGGGAAATATTTATACATTATAATTTATAACATATGTTGTCGTGAGGCTTCGAGGTCACATTTTTGAAAAAAAGTATTAGGGCCATGGCCCAACTTCAACATGGACTTCGGCGTCACTGACTTAGATGATTACACAACAATAAAACACAATATTGACCCATGCATATTGGACCACTTATACATATGATACCCATTCGTAGTCATTCGGAAAATGTGTCGGCGCTGATTCATTTTTCCTAATCCGGAATTCCCGAAAACCAGAGGATGCCAAATTTCAAAAATTACCTAGGTAGCAAAATCTATCAAATTCGTGGTAAAGTTTTGATACCAATTTGAAGTCATTTGATCAATATTTCGGTGCTACCGTTAAGTTGGCAACGGCATATTTGTTTTTTAATTCACACTTGATTGAGAGCAAAATCCATAAATAGTCTAGCAAAATCTAGCGAATTCCTAGCAATTTGGTAATACTAAGTTTAAGGTTCTAGCATAATGTGCTGGTACCAACTTAACGGACATATACATATACGTTAATGTATAGGCTTGGTAGGTATCTACATACAAAATTAATGGCATAATACCTACATATTTTAATCAAAATTTTTATTTAAAATTTTATTTTAAGCGCAAATTTGTTAAGATTGATAGGAGGCTTCAACCTTTATACACATCACAAATGTAGTGTTGTTAGAAATTGATTGATACATTCGATTTAGAGGAATGCATTTTACTACGATTTGTGCCAATGATTTGAACACAATTCGCCAGATTACATATTTTTACAGTTTTTTTGAGGAAACATTATAAAAAAAATTAAAAAATTTTTAATTTTGATATTTGGGTATTTATAGGAATAGAGGTCATGCAAGTCGCAAGACCATATCTAATTTAAAATTGCATAGAATATTATTAAAAAGAATTTGAGTAGATATGTGGAAAAGCTTATTTTTGTTAATAATTGAGAATCTTCCATTCTGTCATTCTCGATTCCGGTTGCCACAAAATTATTGTGGTTTTGTATAATTTTGACAAGAAACAATATTATGTGATTTAGTAAGACTTTTTTTAATTTTATCAATTATATTTTGATTTTGATTTTGATAAATTTAATTTTGAACTATAAACATTGGATATAGTTCAGACACGATTATTTATAGATTAATATACTGGAAATGAAATAAACAGTTTTAAATACCATGATTTTTTCTGAGCAACCTAATAAAGCTATGACTTGGACGCGGATGCGTATTATGATTTTAGACATTTCGATTTTTATTTTTATTAAACTATTATCCTTGAGGTGAAGCTAAAATTCGTGCTTAAACTTAAAAATATCGAACACATGCAAAATTAAAAATAAACATATCGCTATAACGGATTTATGTTACTCATTAATTTCATAATATTTTTTCGAGGAACGGGTTTTATATTAAATACGCCATTTATAAACTCGTAACGAAAAGATGAGTGGAAGTATTTTTTTTTCGTATTAAATAAATATAACAGTGAAAACTTTACAATAAAACAATCCTTTTCATTAAATAATCGTTGAATGGTGTATACGAATTTCGTATACATATTTTCAAACGAAATTTTTGGTTATCTCTCGTGTTTTGTATACATGGACAGATTAAGGGTTACTTTAAAAACGTATTTTATAATAACTTATATTATAAGCAAAATTAAGGATTAATTAACTAGGTATTTAATTAATCTACACAATTGTCATCAAATCTACGCACTTATGTTCAAATAAAAATACATTTTTATCTTGCCATTTTTTAATATTACATTGATATTACTATTTTTTTTAAATTACATTATGGACGCCCTCCCCTCATTAGAAAAAATAATGAATATATGCCATTCTGTCTCAGAAATAAAAACAGTCGTCATCAGGAAGATTTATGTAAGAATATAACGAGCTATACATTATATTATAAAGCACAAAAATATATTATGTAGATCTAAGTACACTCTGTGTATTATTATTATTTATTATTCGAAAGACACACGATATGGTTCATTATAATACATATATACTCGTATATGTATGTATATATATATATTATATATATTAGTTGAGTGTATGTATATACATTATGGTTTATACTATACATAGGTACCAGCTTATCATTCTATCATTCGCGTGTATTCGACACGTTTCATTTCCGGAACAATATGCATACATAGGTATATTTATAATAATTTGCTATTTAGTATAAACTATACATACAATATTATACGTCTCTAAGAATGCTTTTACAACATTTATGTATACATTCGCTGCCTTTCATACCGTGAAACACGTGGACAGTTATCATACTTACCACCTGCAATCTATAGGGTCACCATATTTTGAAAATTAAAAAACGGGAATACAACAAAAAAGTAAAAACCGTAATGAAATGTCGAATCCGAACCCGAAATATTTTCTTAAAAATATAAAAAAGCAAAAAAAATAAAACGAGATCATTTGTCAATATTTACCAACATTTTCGATAAATGAACAAAAGAAGGGACAAAAACGGGACCCCACTTCCTAAAGCGGGACAAATTGTGACCCGTTTAAAGTCTGTTGGGACAACAGGACACAATCGTCAAATACAGAACAATCCCTAACAGCACTAGGAGTCCCGGAGGCATATGGGAGCCTCCCAGAACCTTCCCGAATGTGAGTACAATATTGGAGTCCATAGGAGATCCGAGGGAGTACTAAATTGACGCATTATAATGTGTTCTTCAATAATAATTTACATATTAATATTCTATGGCATAATATAATTTTATAATTATAATATTTTTTGTTTTGAAATATTTCAAATACTGAAGTGTCCAACCACGTGTCTGATTAGATCAAGTTTTCACGTTGAAAAGCTTATAATAGAAAAAATATCATATTTTATATATAGAGTAAATTAAAAACATTTGTTAAGTATTTGGATGGTGAAACTTTTGCTTAAAACTATAGTATAATTTATTTTTCGTCCAGGTTTTTCAAAATAAAATATAGCAACCCTAGGTTAAGGTAGGTAGTTAGAGTACCCCGTATTTGTTGTGCCTTTAAACCAATAAGTAAAAATTAGTATACATGCTTTTCGATGTCCGGTAACCAGTAGTGTATTGTTAAAAAAATTCATGGGTATACATTTTAAAAAATATTAGGTTCCTAAAAAAAAAAAGTTTTCAATGAATGTTTTGTTAATACTGTGTATTTATTATTATCATATTTCATCACATTTTGATAACAATAATATTATAGGTTATTGTATATAATGATTTTTTTGTATTTTAAACAATTATTATAAATTATATAAATATTAATTTTTTTACTTATAATAAAAATATATGAATGACTATAAAAATTAGGGAACCCATCACTTGTTTCAAATATCATGATAAGATTGTTGTTATTGCCTACTAAAATATTATTTCTGTTTTATTGTGTATTTATAAACTGTGTAAATTCATGTTTTTGAACAAAAATTGAAAATAGTGTTCTGTTATTTTTTTTTTATTGATAATAATAATTAAACATTAACAGCCAAAGAAAAAATACATACACGATATATTTATATTAAATTAAATGTTAATAATTAATATTAGAAAATAAATAATAATAATTGTGATAACACAATTTGATAAGTTTCGTTTAGTGTGGGCCATGGAACATATAATATTACTCTATGGAATACGCGTAGTCAAAAAAACATATTTTTATCTCAAAACCGTTTTGTATACCGACGCCGGCCGGGCAACTCCCTGTCTCTATAGAAATAATTGATGTAATATACCAATAAGATAATATAATATATAATATACCTATACGTAATATAAATATTATTGAAAATGTATAAAAAAAAAAAACTTACGTAAGTCGTAACATTGAACTTCTCAGAAAAGGTAATATACGCGTGTCCCGGATAGACGAGCAATCCTATGGATTTTAATGTTCCTCATTAAATTTCATTAATCGGATTACTATAATCAGATTGCTTCTCGATGCATCGAATTGGTAATCAACTAAATTAGATGGTGCGCTAGACGATGGAAATGTTATCACATAATTCTCTGTCGTTATCACGATTTAGTCATATTATATATTATCATTGAATATAACTTTTCAAAATATTATTGGAATTTTAATCGTGTCACTTGATTTTTGTATACCTACCGTGTTTCCTTCCATATATTAACAAAATGGATGAAAGTATATATAATTATATTGAAGAGGTGTACGAGCATTTACCTACTGAGCCTTTGCCGCCAGGTATATAGAAAACCATTTTTACTTCTAATCGGTATTTTTACTAGACACTTGACATGGGTACTCTTTACGCCAACGACCACATACTTGATTTGAACTTTATTTTTATAATATTATTGTTTGAATAATATTTAGAAAAACATTCAGTTATTATAAAATTGTAAATTGTAACAAATAACATTTTTGAACAATTATAATAATTTGAAAAATTCGATATGATTATCAATATTTTATAATGGAATTGATAGAGAATTTCGCATTTTGTCATCAAACGATGTTCCTCGACTTTCAATCTGATTGAGAACCGGATGAATAAGTAAGATATAACGACCGTATCATGTAATTTTTTTGTAGGTATACGCAATATATGAAAACCGAAAAGAAAGTGTACGCCCCAATACACCAATTTCAATATAGTTGTTTTATAAATATATAAATATAAAATAATATAATAAATTGTATTAAATTAGGACATATAGAGATAATTCGTTACATACTCGTATAATTTATATGTATAAAAACACATCAAATTTAATTTAAAATACATTCCTTGCTACGCTAAGGATCTAAAATAAATACAATTAATTACAATATCTTTATATAAAACGCTAACGATTATTCTTTCTCCCATGATATCGTCTGAAATATTCCGTTTTTATTCCGCCGATGTTTTTCAATTATTGTGTTATCTACACTACTTATAAGCCTCGACATCGAGTTTCACATCGGTTAGTTGGTTAGAGTGTTAAGAACAATAGTTATCATACGAAAGGTCTCAGGTTCGATTAGTAGGCTGAGTAAATAGGGTTAGGGTTGCCGCCGTAAAAAAATTCACTGGCCGTTTACTACGCGTGGCATTAAAGTTTGTTGTATGTCTCTAGATGATTTTTTGCATTTTTCTCAGAATTTTTTTTTTTTACTTTTTCACGATTATTCATTATTCCCACTTTGGAGCTCCCGAGGAGTCTCCCTGGAGTGAAAAAAATACTTCGTAGGATGTCCCTAGGACTCCTCGTGGTGTTGTGAAATCCTGCGAAAAACGGGACGTATGGTCACCCTATAATTTAGGACACCACGTGTCATTCGCCATTTAAATGGCACGATTCGTACATTGCAGACTGACTTAATTGGGGTTAATGTCTGCCACGAGGCGATAACGATTCTTCCCGTCAGCGTGTGCCCCAAAAACGTGAAATTCGCGAGCCCCCCCGAGTGACCGTCCGGCACCTTCAAAGTACATAATTATATAGGTACACATAGTATCGATCCTTTAGTGTATACTTATATATGTATGCCCTGACGGTCTGACGACGGACAGTCGTTTCGTGCTGAAAGTTACACATCTACTATACAATATACTGTACGGTGGCTAAATAACACTTCGGCCCTCCCACTGTACACGCATTACTCATTCTCTCCTTGAGACCTTCGGTAAATGTTTTTCGTGTCTTACGCATTGTAATACAATAATTACACGAAATGGCATCCTCTCGTACACTGAACCAAATATATCTGTAATTTCAATAAAAAATATAGATTAATGTAATAATATGGTTGTCATTATACGTCCAAAAAAAAAAGGTTTGTTGGTTTAGAAATAAAATATTTGTTGATACAACACGTATTATTGTTTCAACAGTATCTTTTATCAATGTCTTGGGTAAAATTTTCCAATTGAATACAAATTCTATTTGAATTAACTAATATTTTGTCAATTCAATTATAAATATTTTGTATTCATTTTTTTCTTTCTTATTCTTTGTAGAACAAACGCCCATTTGTTAATCAAAATAGTCAATTTAATAACATATTTTATTATAATAATAAAATCTGTATTAATTTTACAAATTATTTTTATTAAATTATAACTTTCATATTTTGTGAAATTTACAAAACGGATTTGTTATTTTAAACACATTTTTTATTAATTTTACAATATATACATTAAAATAATAAAAATTTCATTATTTCAACAAATATTCATTTGTTAAAATTTGATTATTGCATTATGGTTAATTCTACCAATGATATTTGGTTCGGTGTAATATGTACGTATACATCAGTCACCACGTGTCCTGCCTAGCTCAGGAAGATGTACAGCAAATCCTGTTTCAGCCATTTTTTGTACGGGGTAAATTAACAGGAACTTTTGTTAAAGAATATAATGTTAAAATTCACGGCTTATATATGCTTTTCATATCGATATTGTTCACCCCGTGATTACTCTCCAATACTTCAGCTTGTAAAATTTTAAGTTTTATAGCAAATCAATGAGCTGTAGCTGAGGCAAACTTGACTTTTTGAGGAAACATATATGCCAGATTGGTGTTCTTAAAACCAATTTTTATACGCTAGATTTTACGTCACTTTTCCTAAGAAGTGTAAAGTAGATAGATTTTTCGTGATTTATAATATATTAATACGTATACGAGGCAACTAACAAATTACTCAAAATCGACTTTTAGGAGTTGTGGCTTAATTAGAAGTTTTTTTTTTATTTTAATTTTTATTAAAATTGTATTTATTATTAGTGAATGTTAGATTGTAAGAAGTATCCTATAATCCTGTCATTTAAAAAAAAAAACTCTAAATAGGTATAGGTAATATAGATTCTGGTTCTAAAGATTTAGTTCTCGGTGGCACGGCGGTCGGTGTGAAGCTTACGGGTCGAAGAATACTGATATCCAAACGTCCGTTTCGCATAACGTGCCGAAATTGTGCTGTGTGAAGTTTTACGACCACAGTAAATATATGGTTTATATGACTTTTCAGGACGAAAACATTAAACAACATATACCTGTATATAGGTATATATTATAAAATACGGTTGTCCAACTTTTTACTAACCTTAATGTCTCAGGATTTTATATATTATTGTACGTTGATGGGTTAATTTTATGGCCATACGACATGCATATCACCGAACGAGTTGACCTAACTTATCTCTGACTAAAAATCCACAATGACGTCACGTCACATTGTGTTGTCATATAATATAACCGTAGGTATAATATGATAAATCTACGATTATTAAGGTTACCTCACACTCATATTTTATATAGGTAGTATATAATACATATAATTTTTATAAATGATAATAGGTTATACCACTTTGGGGGTAATATCTTATCACCAAGAGTTTTTTTTAGTTGTATTTTAGTGCTTTATATGTTAATTTCAGCAGTCATAATGTAAATATGGAGGGGAACGAATATCTTACAGTTTTATAACTAGAAATAATAATAATGGGTATTCTCAGTATACGTATTTGTTAATAATATTATACCACTTCAGTCTTCAATATACACATATAAATTTGTATATACCCTTAAAAAAATCAATTTATATAGTTTTTCTCGTATCTATGAATAAAATATTTTCAGATTACTTATAAATTATACTATAATAGAGTTAACATTTGAAAGTAAATCATGCGTGATGTTAAATTAGGTATTAATATAACATTTAATTTATTTTCCATGACATTAAGACGATTTATATTGCCTATTGGTAATTATATTATATTATATTGACGATGATTTATTGTAAGAGTGAATATACATCATAATATTATAATCAGTGATGTAGTCGTAAATTGTTTGGTGGATATACGCTGAAGCTTTAGAGAATTTATCCCCTACCCAGTACCCTGCAGTGGTGCAACTTTTTTGTGTGGGGGGATGTGTGTGGTCCTCTAAAGTCTAAATTATTTCAAGTTTCCTAATTTTCAGAATTAAAAATATATGTTAAAAAAATTTAATATTATGGTGGAGTTAAATCATTCCCCCCCCCCTCAGAACGTTTAGGCTAATAATTGTGACATTGCCAGGAACAGGGCTTGAAAACGTTATAACATTACAATAACGTATTATAACGGAAAACGTTATAACGCAAAATTTAAATAACATTTTAAAACGAAACCATTTTCAAGCCTTGGCCAGAATGATAAACAAGTTTGGATTATAGATAAGATAAGAAGAATAGGAATATAGTTATTATTTTTTTATTTTGGTGTTGAGTTACTTGTAGAATTATTTATACATATAAAGAAATACCCAGTTTCTACAAAATAATTTATTTTTATTTAACAAATACATATTTCGAAAACGATGTTCTCATCTTCAGTGTTAAACGACTACTGATATTATATAATATTTATTAGTTTTTTATCATAAAAATATAGAATTTTTAAAAACGCACTAGTACCTAAATACAAATAATAATGACTCAGAAAATGAGTGGCTTACATTAAAAGATTACCCAGTATTCCCATAAATATATTATTTTATATTGCATTATCTGTAATATTGTTTTTAATATAATTTATAAATTAATTGAATAAATTGAAATGAATACTTTGGTATTAAGTATTAAAAAAATTTAATATATTTTTTTAAATATCATATATCAAAAATAATTAATATTATGATACTTACATATTTTATATTAGGTACTTAAGTATTAAATTAGTTATTATAACGTATGGAGAAGTATATATGTGTACCTACTGTTAATTTGTATAAATTAAAAATTTAGTATATGTACGGTGTAGATATATACTAAACACGGTCTACAAACATTTTACAAAAATTTTGGAAAATCGATAGGTACCTACATAATGATTATAGTCATTTTGAACTGATCTTCTCGGATACATGCAATTCATCATGTTTTAGTGTGTGATAAAAATACATTATTATTTATTTTTGTAAATTATGTAGGTACAGTAATATGTACAATATGTAAGATTCATCGCCACCCGGCATCATCCATTCCCATAGAAAATAGCGCATACAATAATTTACAATAATCGTACAATATTCAGCTACTTAAGAACGAAGTCTTAACTATATAAGAAACTGAGTCTTATCAAAGAACATAATACTGCTGCTACAACTACCAAGTTATAAATTTTTGTTTTCTATAAGCATATTACTTATCAGGCAATGAAGAAAAAATAATAAATAAACCTAAATTTTTTTTTTAAAACGAGTAGGTACTGCGAATTTTTCAGTAGTATAAATAATAATAATTGGTCGAAATAGTGAGTATACGCATTAACGGAAAAATCGAGATATGGTTATAGGTACGCCGTATACCCTCCACTAAATCCCTGACTATAATTATAAAAGTATACTTAATGTTATATCAATGGTTATATTTAGGTATAACTTATTTGATTCTCATATAATAAGAGACAACATATTATAAATATAATACAACTATACATAGTAATAATTTCACCCGCCTGGTATTTTAATTTGTGTATCAATTTTCGACACTTTAATTAAACGTTATGATCAATATCATTATGAATATTATTATGATTAAGATGTATTTTAAAATTACCCGCAAAACCCGAAAAATATAAATGTTTTTTTATTGTATTATTTCCATATTTCAATACGTTATAACCGTTAACTCCTTGAATTTTTAAAAATCGTTACTGTTTCCAAGCCATAAGTGATCATTAAGTAGGTACCTAGGTCTATTATTTAGGTACCTATTATACGGGTACAATATAAATTTGTTATTACTAAAATAAATTAATAATTAATTTTAATTTTACCAACCATTGGTATCTTTGTAAATTGAAAAGTCAAAAATTTCAGATACCCACTCACTTATTACTTCTGGTGTGAAAATTTTTTTACTTCCTTTCACGGCGATGGAGTTTTTTACAAAATGTTACTAAAACCTACTCCAAAAAAATGAATAACATATGTATGGAAAATTTAGTGTCGATCGGTAATAATATTATAGATACTCAAGAGCGAAAACAAAACCTACCTACAGAATTATTTGAAAATATCTTTGTTAATAATAATAATAATTTGTATATCGATAGTAGGTATACCTATAATATTATAATTTGAAATTTCGTTCGATTTGAAAACATTTCTATATTATTTATTCAGAAATAATAATGAAAAAATAATAATAATAAAAAAAAAAAAATAGAAATGAAAATTACATTTCCAAACGAACAACTACGGTTCTGAAAACATGATTATTATTATCATAAACTCGTATTATGTACGTGTCATAGGTATGTATACGTTTATTAACATTAGGTATTATGATACGCAACTATGTAAACTGCAATATTTGATACGGCGGAAAACTATTATCAAAATACGATGTCGTGGAAACGTAATAATTATAGGTGCACGTTGTTTTTCTTCGGTTTTTCTTTACGCAAATATATTTTTAAGCATTGGTAATAATTACGCCCGTGAGTCACTGTTGACGTAAGCTATACTGTATCGTATATACCTAATAATAATATGTACCTAATACCTATGTAATTATGCAAAATATAGGCACACTGGGTAACTTTTTCGACATGAAATATTCATTTTCTGTCAATTAAGAAATATATGTATACCTATAGGTATATATATATATATATATAGGTATACCTATATGTATACTAAACACCTATATTTATATTAAAATATTTAATTATTTATTACACGTTTATTAAATATAATTTCATTTTTATTATTTTCTACCCACTGCGTATTTTAATTTATTTATTTATTTTTTTTTTTTTTTAATACTTATTGTTATTAATATTTTTGGGTAGGTACAACACGATTGCGTGCGATCCTGATCGGGCATACATAATCGTACACTACGGGATATACAATTTCGCACGGATTTTACATGCGTTTTCTGTACAATATTGCTGCTAATAAATTGCTATTGTTTTGTACTTGTTTTACTATAGAGGTGAATCCAGAAATATTTTATGGGGAGGGGACGCATACCCGACTCGGCTGATTTTGTGCAGGGTACCTACTTGTTTAAAATTATGTCCATATATAACATATATATAAGTATATATGGTTTTTGGAATTTATTTTGGGGTAAGTCACGCTCCCATCGCTCCACCCTCCCCCCCTTGGATCCATGCTGTGTTTTACCTAGTACACGTCTAGTACATACCGATAACTATACATTTTATTTAATTATTATTATATAATTTTCGTTATTTATTATGGGTCAAAATCAAAATTAGTTAAATATTTCCAACTATAATACCTACTATAATATATAATATGACAAAAATAACGAAATAACGAGTAAATAATATATATACCTAGTTATTATAAATATCAAAATTATATTTTTAAACGATAAAACTGTATTGAAAATTTTACTCGGTCTATTGATTTTTTGGGTGTTATTTTGATTATTTACTGTTTAATTTAAAAATTCGTACGCATAAACATGTTCTCAAAAAGGTATATCGTACCCAATCGTTTTTACCTTATAAATTTCATATTCCGACAATAATTTTTTCTGAGAATTTTAAATCAACAAACTACTATTGGTATTAATATATAATATATAGATTACTCACTTTTCAAATGTTGGATAAAAGTAAAAACCATAAAATGTATGAGATAAAAATAGTTTACCTAAAATGTAATTTTTGCTCTGAAAATTGTAGTAATGTCTTAAATTAAATATATAATAAATATTCTTAATGCTTAAACACAGAAATTGACGTAGAAAATTTACTATTTTTACATTAAAATTTGTAATAATATGTAATATTATATATGATTAAATATATATAATATATAATATAATAATATAATATGTGATATTATATACGATTTAAATAAAAATATACATTATAAAATATAACAATGTGTATAAAAATGAAAATAAATATAATTTTTTTATTTTTCAATTTATTTATTTTTAGCTTTCCAAAGAATATATAGTATAGGTTATATATTATATAAAAATTATATTTAAAAAGAAAATGTGCCTAGAGTATTCAAAAAATATTATGAGTAACAACTAGTTTCGACCGTAAGTCATCATCAGGTTATGAATAATAAAAAAAACAAAAATAATACAAATAAATATGAAAATAAATTGATTATCTCTAAAATCTATTTGTATATTTAAAATATTATTTTTTACTTTTATTCTTCTAATAATGAATTTAGGTAGATATTTTGTTGGTTATTTAATATTTTTATAAATCTCTTTCTATATTTAAATGTATAATTAAATATATTTCTAGGCAAAACCAAATGTTTCCACATTTAAAATAAAATCATTTCGGCCCCACAAAAAATTGTAAATCTAGAATTTGCCGACAAACCTACAAATGATTGACTAAATAAGGAAAAATGAGGTCATCAACTTTTTATTACATTAAAAACCTTTTTAACTATTAAAACGCCACGTGTCCTTAAAAAATGCAGTTCTAGGCTGGTACCTAACTCACCTATACCTTTAGTCAACCCTGCTATAATTACATTATAAAATGTGCTTAGCAAAAGTGGATTTAGGGGAACAGTTTTTTTATATTATTTCTGAAATATATTCTTTATATCGAATTTTGAAACTTCTACGAGTTTTCTGATCTAAAATTTATTGCAGATACTTATAAGTTTATAAATGACATAGATACCTTTATAATAATTGAAGAACAATTTATTTAAACATTTTTTTGATTTATTGTTTATAATTTTATATGAATTTTTATTAGTTTTAAATGCGATTTTTACATTATTACTATTGTTATTTAAAATATTAGCAAATTTACCTAATAAAAAGTTATGGTATTTCATAGAAAAATAAATTATTGAGTTATTACTAGTTAATATATTAATAGGATAATGAATGATATATTATACAAATTAGAAAAAGATACATAATTTTTTAACAGCTGTTTTAATATAGGTACCTATGGTAATAATCATCGTTTAATAATTTGTTTTTTTTATTATTTATAGTATATTCTATGTATTATGTTTATTAATTTTCATATTTATTTGTATTCCTTTTTTGTTTTTTATTATTCATTTGTAACTTGATGATGACTTACGGTCGAAACTAGTTATTACTTATAATCTTTTTTGAATACTCTAGGCACATTTTCTTTTTTTTTATTATTATTTGTTTATAATATATATATTTTTTTTTTTTATAAGATTATTACATTTTTTTAATTAATTGATTTTTTAATTTCTTAAAATCAAATATATGTATAATATAATGTAGGTAGGTACCATCTACGTGTGTTTTGATTTTAGAAACATATCTATATTAATATAATTATACTGAAAATTTTATTTAATATTTGATAAATAAATAATAATATTGCAATAACCCACATTATATAACAACTGTACCTGTAATATTTTAATAATATATAGGTATATAGGTATTGTATTTGTTATCAATATATAGTTGTAACATGTATTATAAATTATTATCACAGTTATTAACTACTTACCATAAATATTGAAACTATATAATAAAAAATTCATTTGTGGCTAAATATGAAAGATGTTTTGATATTAAATTATAATATTACTGCATGTATACCTACTAGGTACCTATTACTGTTTAATCACTGTTTGTAATGTTTTGCATCAAGAATCAAGATATTTAATTTTAATTTTAAAACTGTCTTTAATTTGTAACTATTAAATTATTTTTACAATTTTTACTACATATTTTCATGATTTTTATTTATACGTACATGCAAGAATTAAAAATGAACATTATTAATTTTTAGTCAATGAAAAGGGCAAAAAATTACAAGTGATGCATGTTGAATATTTTAGAACTTTTAAAATTAAAAATAAATATAAAATCCAACGCTCCTCAAAAATACATTTCTGGTATTGACATTGCTGCAGCTGTACAAATTAACATAGGCGTCGGATGAATATTACAATTACTAGCGTGCGTATTTGTGCATATATACACTAGTTGACTAGTGAAATATCATTGAGAAAAAAAGCAAAGGTCGTTAAGTTAATTTTTTCAATATATAGATAGTGTCGTTATCGGAGTACACAAGTTTATTTATCATGACGTAGTGCATATATAGATTATTTTTTATTTAGGTAAATATTTAATAGGTGTATATTATACACGAACATTGATCATAAGTCACAATGAAAACTATAATAATTTTATAAGGTTTTTTTAAACGACTTACTTTTCGAAATGTAGATTATACGAAGGTCGAAGACCTGATGTGAGAACGGCAGACATAAGAGCAGAGCAACTAAAGATTTTAAAATGTTTAGGATTCAAAGTACAAATCAGTGGCACAACTAGGATTTTCTCGATGGAGAGGGGTATTCAAAAATTGTATAGTTAACCGCTTTTATTCTTTTTTCTTAAAAGCAACACGTGAAGAATATTTTGTTGTTGGTATAATATCCATTATCCAAATTCCAACGAAATCTTTATCAGAATTTTGAAATATTATTATTAACATTTTATATATTTTTCTATTAAATATAATATACATTTTTACTTTTATATGTGTAAACTACCAAGGGTGGGGGTCTGGACCCAAAGTCCATTCCCTTGGTTTCAAATATTTACTTTATTATTATTATTATTAAGTATTAGGTATATTATACCACTATAAAAAATCAGTGAAATTTTTCTTTTACTGTATTAATCATAAATAAAATTACATTTGTAACTGCTGTTAATAGTTAATACTATTAATACATTATACATTATATATTATTATTATTATGTATATTATTTATAAACACATATTATATATTAAAACTATTTAAAAAATGGGAGGGCTGGAGTAATTATATTTAATATTGATGTTCTTATCGATCAAGTTTAAAGTTAAAATAACTATTAGTCAATTGCAATGGTTTTCGAATACCTAGTCTAAAGGATAAAAAAAAATATTTGAGCATAAACGGAGTACGTGAAGCTGACGTTATATTATTAGTAACATTTTTCTTAACTTATCCAACAATTTATGCAATTATACATATGTATTTGTTAGATATTTTTAAACACTTAGTTGGAACTTAAAAATAAATAAATGAAATACAAATTGTTTGTATTTCTAAGTAACTATTGCTTTATTACGATAATTTATTATATAATATAATATATTATAGATTAAATTTAAAAAACAATTCCTACGATGAATTAACATGTACGTATAGTCAATATTTTAGATAGGTTTACCTATTAAACTTTATTTTGGTTGTGAGCTTGGGGAATAATTGCAAAATTAAAATGTATACCTACAAATTAAAAAGGAAGTGTCCAATAAATTCCAATAATATCCGACAAATTAATATGTAAATCGAAAAGGTTTACTCATAATGTTATAATCTGAAGTCTCAACTTTGAATCGAAAACGCGACTATGTTTTTATTCGGTTTGGATGAATATAGAGGGCTCTCTCTCTATATATGTACCGATATAAATCGTTTTAAATTATTGTATTATTATTTCTGCTATATATATAATTTTAAGTCGGTATATAGATACACGTACTGTGACCGCCACTCTCAATTTATATATCATTGAACCAATTTGTAATGTTCCTGTGCTCGTATTTGAATATATATTTACATATACGAGGTACATATATATAGGCGGAAATGAGAGGGCTTGGGGGGCTAAATCCCTCGAATTTTTAATTAGCCCCCCCCCTAAATATTTCATTAGTTTCCTAAACAATTTTATGTCATAAATTATGATTTCGGATATTTGAGGACTCATTGTTATTTAAAAAAAAAAAATGATCATTTATTTTATGAAAGGAAATCGTTAAAAATGCAGTACAATAGATATAACCATTAATCATACCAAAATAATAAATATGGCCGAATATCAGAATCTGTGATTGCCATAGATTTGATAACACAATATTATGATGTGATTATGAGTACAATAATATTGAAAAACAACTATCAAAAAATATAAACAACATAGAAATTATTGATAAATTTGCTGAGAAACATAGAACAATAATATTAAGATAAAATGCAATATAATGCATAATAAGCAATTTAATTTAATTATAATATTGATTTAAACTTTAAAAAAATAATTACATTTAATTATTATATTTGTATTGCTATATGTAAATGTAAAAAAAAAATGTGGGTTTTGAACTGTTGACAGTGGTTGTTAGCTGTGTGGTGGGGGTGTGGAGAAAAATCCCCACGGCTCACATTGATATTACAAATGTTAGCATCCTCACAAAAATTTTAATGGATTTCCCCGCCTATGTGCGTATAGGTATATAAATATGGCGGGTTTGCGATGCGTGTATAATATTATTATTACACGAGACGAGAATTTCGAGTATGAAATTATCGTCGTTCGTACGGTATACACATTTAATAAAATTTGTACGCATTTTAGAATGCAAAATTTAGAGTTAATTGACGTTTCTCTATGTATATAGTATATAACCTATGTCCTATATACATTATACACCTTTATATATTTATTGGACAATTAGCTCGCATGCGACGATGCTGTCGTACGTGGGCATCGTAATATATATACGGACGAGGGTAACGGTAATTGGAGTAGATTGATTGAGTAAATTGAAATATACGACGTGAAACATTCCAAAAATACAAATCTCTGTCCTATAATATGTATACCGACGACGAATTTAACGGGGTCAGAAAATCGTTATACATACATTTAGCTTGTCGTTTGTTTGTTAAAAAATATAACTAACACACACCACAATCGAGTTTCTATATATAGGATACCCTGCGTAGAGTGTAGACATATGCGGTGTGCAAGGTGCAATCTCAGTCAGCAGAACACACTCATTTTCTGCAAAGGAAGCAAAAACCCAAACGATTTTTGTAATCAATTTCGTTATTTGAATAACATTCGTAATAGTTTATCAAACTAAGAAGAAGAGTAAGCTGGCTGGGACACGTGTATGGACGTCGAATGACATAACAAGGTACGCACTGAACTGGAAGCCAGAAAGTAAGAAGCCACTGGGAAATTAGTCCAAAGAAATTATGGATAGACGAACTTAATGAGAACTTCCGAATACTTGAATTCGATAATGCCCAGAAGAAATCACAAATAATAGAGAGGAACGGAGAAAGTGGTGTGGAGCAATGATTGGCCTTAATGGTCTATAAAACTCAAGAAGAAGAAGAATTTATCTTAAAATTTGTAAACAAAATATTTGAATAATATTAGTCTATCGTCCACCACCCATTATTATATAGAGATGCCGACTGACACTCCCATACCCTTTCTGATACTCACTGATCTCAGTTTATAAAAAATATAAATGCAATATCGAATTGAACGTCAACAATCGATTGAAGTTTAAGTATTTTTAGTTTTTGACTTTTTTAACTAGTTTATAATTTTTATGGGAGACGATATTTTATAAGATAGTCATGTGGTTTATTCGAAAATGATCCTTTATTTAAATTTGATAATAGGTGTTTAAAATTATATAAATCGAACCAATAATCGTCACTATTAAAGATCTGCATAGCGTGTAGTTTAACCAAATCGTCCGTTAGATAGACAATAAATGCAGACGTGGGTGTATGCAGCATCCTCCACGAGGATGTCAGCATAAATAAGTGTCTAACAAAAAAGACGTATTAATATTTCTCAACATTTTTTAAAAATACGAAACAAATAACGAGTAGATAGCAACATTATTTAATGCTCAATGTAATCGTTTTTTCTTTGTATTTTATTTAAAAGATTCATAGTTATTTAAAAAATATAAATTTCCTAACAACTTATTAAAAGTATTTAAATAGGGGAATTCTAAATAATTGTTCAATAAATTTTGTTTTACAATAATAATTTTCTACAATATTTTTAAGTTGATAAAATTGAGAAATACGAAAATAATATTTTAAAAAAAATTGTATATCTATAAATATAGGTACACAAAACTAACAATAATAAAATATGTTGATACCAATGTCTTCTTCTTCTTCTTCTCCTTCGCCTTCTCTCCCAACTATTTGGGGTCGGCCACCCTGGTCCTACACTTCCACTTAACTCTATCTCCCGCATCTTCTTCACTTACTCCCACCTTCCTCATATCACT
>JAIPRL010003720.1:0-44244 GCA_025469235.1 Pemphigus obesinymphae | reverse complement strand
CAGGCTGGTACTGGTCACTTGGTCCCTTAGGCTATCTCCACACCCAAGTACGCAATTTTGTTTTCCCCGCGAACATCCGAGATGGGAAAACTCGCCTATATTCTTTTTAAGACTTCTCATACTTTTTGACAAGTTTTATGCTGGCTGTAGACCTGACGCAACCTCAATTAGTCGACTTCTACGACAGGCATGAGGAAACTGTGGAGGCATTCTTAGCCCCCTCCACAGGGTAAAAAGAATAAAAAATATTAATTTAATTATTTTTCCTACTTAAATATTAGTCATTATTATAATACTTTAGATATTTTACTATACATATTCCATACGTCATATTGCAAAGGGTGTGTTCATGAAGTTCAGTTATACTGATCTAAAGAGGTTTTCCGAGAGGATAGAGGTTGCAACTTATTATTGTTTACATTATTTCATTATAATAATTAGATCATGGACCAAGATAGTATAATGGTACCTACATATCTTGGTCCATATAATAATTATAGATTATTCATAATTTTATTTTATTTTTATTCCTGCATCGGTGACGTAAGTCAAATTCACATCTAAAATCCTAAGTCCTAAATCCTAATAAAAATATTTATTATAAAGATTATACCACAATATTAAACATTTTTATTTTATGTATTATACAGAATACCTATATCAATTTACTTTTAATTAATTTCAACTAATGTCATAGATGTAATTAAAATTTTTGGGAAGAAACCTGATAGTGATATCAGTTGAAGATAAATAATTCTAACAAAAAACAAAACGATACTCATTATTGATATTCTGCAATTGTTATATTTATTATATTAAATATTCATAAACATTACAAAACGTAGATAATAAATTCAGAATATTTAACACCAAAATTTTTATAAAACTTTATACAAGTATACAATATGGATTCTATTTTTAAATAGTATTTTATACAATATTAATTTAATCTAAATTCCTAATTTTTTAAATTGAATTAAATATGTTGATATTTTATTTTTGTGTTTTTAATTGTCGAATCACAATTTGATAATGTATTAATTATTTATTAATAAAAACTTTCAAATATTGAAAAGGTATAATATATACATATATATTAAATATTAAATTAAATACATTTATTCATATAATTTTATTATTAAATAGTCATGTCATAATGTATATATTTATATATTGTATATAGTAGAAATTATAATTATTTTAGTGAACAAAAAAAGTGTAGTAAAGATGTAAATATATGTTTAAAAGAGATATATGATTTTTATTTTTTACTTTATCTACTTTTATTATGAAATATGTATTTAAAAAAATATATATCTAAAGGACAGAATAGATACACAATAACACGATATAATATATATTATATTTAGTGTATCCCGTTTTTAATACACCACTTAAATACTTTATATTCCAGTTGGATGACCTTGAATGTAAATACTGAGTTTTAGTATAGCTAAAGAAGTATACATTTATCAACTCTTTTTGAGCACGCATTCACAGGACAACTTATTTATTTTTAAATAACAAATCATTATTCTTATTACTGTATCCGGACAAAACGAAATTTTTCAAATATTATTGTATGAAAATTATTTTATAAATCCAAAACTAACCGATTACAGTTGTTTTAAAAAATACTTCATGCATAAATAGGCAACGCTATCACGAATAAAAGTCATGTTTACATATTTTACATAAAATATTCCAAAAATAAGTTATGTATTTTCCTGAATATTTAAATAAACCCTTATAATATTTAGAATTAGGTGATTAAAGTACCTACTTTAAAAAGTAAAATCATATTTTGGCAGTTATGTTTAATATGAATAACCATTATATACATCATTTTCTATAGGTACTAATTATATTATAAACTTAAAAGGAAGAGCAATTGTTCAATTGTATGTATGTAAAGAACATTATTATGGTAGGTATTAAAAAAGAACAATATACGTATTTTAAAGTTTTTTTCAGTTTAACGGCTCACCTGAAAAATTTCAAAAAGTTGATTTGCCTGGTTGTTGTACTTAGCCCTTCAATTATATTATTCATTTAGTATTTACTCATACAAAATTAAATTAATTTTGCATCTCGTATTTACTCATTGAGAATAAATGTATTTTTTATCATGTATTTTTTCATTGGAAATTTGTGCACATTGTATATAAATAAAATTTTAAAAGTATTTTATCTATCCCTGCCTATAAGAAGTAGGGACTAATAATTATTATCTGTCTTCATGTTAGAGACGATTCTGTATCCTAGATAAGTTTAATCGCAGACGGTAACCAATTTCCATTCAGATTATGCCAGCTACACTCGCTGCCGAATTGGAGGTTGCCAACAGTTATCTGTTACAGTTTTTTTTCTAGCCAATTTAAGCACTATTAACATGTAAATATAAAATAACTGTCGCCTGTGTGCATAGTATATTTTTTCCTGAGATTAGATTTACCTGAAAAAGAGTATACATGCCATTTATTACATGTCCATGTCTACCAGTGAGTTAAAAATGGTTTGCACAAATATATGATTTACTGTATTATTATTTCCATAAATGATCATTAACTTACTTCATATACATCATGTAATGCTATTGAAAGTTTATTATATATTATTATATATTAAAAGTCATATATATATTGAAACTGGAAATTGTTGAAATAATAGAATTGTATTATCTAGATAACTTTCAGATTATGGTTACTTTAAAGTTTTACTTTTAGAATCGAATTTAACCTAAAATTTAATTTTATATTATAATAAAATTTATAATATAAAATAACAATTATTTTTTAAGTATAATAGCTAATAACTTGTAGCTTGATTTCCAAGTCTTTAAAAATATAGTTCGCATTGAAGAAACGCAGAACTAGTTAAAGGCTGGTTTTGAGTAATACTGGCAACGTCTGCCATATATGTCTGAAGCTTTTTACCAGGAGCCAACTGACATTATGGGGTAGTAATATCTTGAGTTAAAGACAAGCATCCAGGTACGCGCTTAATGGGATACATATCGATACCGATAACAATGTTGGAAATTGGCATATTTTGTTTGGCCACTTGCATCCATCTTCCTGGAGTTGCACATAGATCATAGATTCATAGGTTTTTAATGAACACTTTGCATCACTTAACAGTTTCTTTAACTAAATGGTAGAACTTAACTCTATGCTGTTTTCCAATTTTACTTATTTTACCCATCTTACGGGTTGAACTCTGGCTTTTCATATCGAAGTATAAATCACAAGAAACGATCAAAACCTTATCACTAACTGTTAATGTAACCAACCTATACAAAATTTAGAAAGTTAAATAATCTTTAAAAAAAGTTAAAACATCAAAAAACTACACATATATTTTTATTTGTAATGTTTACTAGAATAATATTTATTATTGCGATTATTGCATTTTTTAACCCTCCCCTTGGAGAATACGGATTTTGGGTCATGAGAAAAAGGTTATAAAATATTTCTTCGTATATAAACCTAAAATAATGTCCTACAGCCTCATGACATACAATATACAACGGTTTTATGTTTAATTAATTATATATTGCATTTATATTGAATATATTATATAATTTATAATATATTATGAATATATATTATATACCTATATAGATATTTGTTATACACCTATATTGTGTATTTTATTTATTTTAATAAAATAAACGGGACAAGCCTAAAAATAACAAGATAATGTATAAATATAGTAGTAACGTCATGCAAATACTGTGAGTAGGTGATAAAGATAATTAAATATATATATAATTTTTTTTTTCAATTATTATTATTATTATTATTATTTACAGACACGAACCGACGGGCGGCTAACGATAAAATATTAAAAGCATGTAGTACAGGTGTGTAATTCTGAGGAAGATGAGGGATATTAAGTGTATACGCTGGAATATGAAGGAATTTTCTCTGAACTCTCTCAACTGCAGCATAGACACGAACAGTGGATGAGTCCCTAAGAATACTTGCCGTATTCAAGTACACGATGAACCAGGGAACAGTATAGTGCTTTGAAGGAGAATAGAAGATGGAATTTAGTAGAAGAACGAAGGACAAAGCCAAGAATCTTTAGCGCCTTGCAACAATTGTCTTCAATTTGCTTAACTGGGGAAATTTTTCGAGTGAACGTAAAAACTAAGTCACGGATAAAGTCGCCTGGGGATTTAATAGGGATATTATGAATGACTTAAGAAAAATAAATTTGAGAGTGGGAGCTGGAAAATTAAAACACAGAACATTTTCATATATTCAGGGAGAGACCAAGGGTCTCTCTGATCACCACCAAGTTGTTTAGATCTTATTGTAGAAGATGACAATCAGAAATAGAATTTTTCCGTAGGAATAATTTTATATCATCAGCGATTATAAGAAGTTTGGTATAACGAAGAACTGAAGGTGCTGAATTAACAAAAAAGGCAAAGAGAAAAGGAGAAAGTACAGCTCCTTGTGTTATACTGGAAGATAGAATAAAAGCAGATGAGGACGAATCAAGGACAAAGACATAGAAATGACGATTATACAAATGTGACAGATATGAGCTTATCCAAGCAAGTAATAGATTGCCAATGCCTAGGAGATTTAAGAATTCAATGATGAAATGATCTACACGATCAAATGCTTTTGAAAAGTCTATATAAATTTCAACAACTTGCTTGTACCCCCGAAAAGAATTATAAATATATGAAGTAAGCACTAAATTACAAATCGTGATTAAATGACCCGGTCAAAATCTGTGCTGTTCATTCACGAGAATATGATTGAGAGGGGGACGAATAGAGTTTAAGACGATGGATTCAAAAAGCTTAGAGAGACGAGAGAGTTTGGTTATAGGCCGGTAGTTTGAGATATTTGTTTGATCGCCTGATTTAAGGAAAGGATTAATGGATCCAATATTTATAGCAGAGGGAAACACGCCAGAGTCAAGGGATTTACGGAATAAAATAAATAGAGGCCAAGCAATAACATCACTTAGCTTGTATAGGAAGTCACCTTATATGCCATCAGGATCAACGAATTTAATGTTACGGAAAGAATTCAATACATTACTGACGTCATCCAAAGTAAAGAGAGAACAAAAAAAGAGACTAAAATGAGGGCTCAATATATATGAATATGAAGAAAATGAACAAGATGAAGAGTTATAATTAGAGGAAATGAACTTGGATAATACATAAGCTGAATCAGCGGGATTTGAACTAGTAGAGCCGTTGTAGGCTAAATTACATGGAATAGAAGAGGAAAAGCGTGGTTTACAAATGAAAGCCCAAAAAGATTGAGGATTTTATGATAGAGTAGACTCAGTACGAGAAATATAAGCACGGTAACATTGTTTTGATTGGAACTTAAAACGAGCTCGGAGAAGGGAAAAAGAGCGGTAGTCTTCTAAGGAAATGAAAGATTTGTATTTAGCATGAGCATGGTTTTTTAGAGAACAAGATATTTAAGTTCAATTAAATACCAAGTTGGAAAAGAAAAGCTATAACTGAATATTTTGGGGACAAAAGACAAGATAGACGAATGGAGAGCGTCAAATAAAATATACATATATTCATCAGCGTTATGTGAACAGTATGTTTAAAAGTATGTTCCCTGTTAAAACTATTGAAGAAATCAATAATGCGTGGTTAGTCAGCCACGCACAGTTACTTCACGTAGCCCTCCCAAGTTGTTATATTAAGTCGAACGATATACCAAAAGACGAGTCATGATTTGTGAGAATTTGCGAGTCCATTTTCAAAATTTGAGAGTCAACTCTTTCTCTGCCGAACCAGTTTTTAGTCGTGAAGTTCTCTCGCCCAAGTTGGCGAATGATATAGAAATTGGTATCAAACAATAGATTATAATTTGTGAGAATTTGCGAGTTTATTTTCAAAATTTGGGAGTAAGCCTTTTCCGAATAAACCAATAAATACTATGGTTGGGCCAACTTCATGTAGCCCACCCAAGTTGTTCACTAAAGTCAAACAATGTACCAAAAGACACGCATTGATTTACTAGTTCATTTTTAAAATTTGCGAGTCAAAATTTTACCTGCCAAATCGGTTTTTTAGTTGTGAAGTTGGTCCACTTACGTTGATCTATAATATCGAAATTGATATCAAACAATAGTTTATCATTTGCGAGAATTTTCAAGTCTACTTTCAAAATTTGTGAGTAATACAAAAATATAACATAATATAAATATAGATTATAATTTATAGTTTTAGACTATAGTTATAATTCGATTTTCTAGGGATTACCAAAACCAGGATATGATCATAGTATTCATAATTAAATCTCCATATCTAAGATTAAATTTTTACCATTCCACTTATTTGTGTCACTATACAGTCGATTGTTTAGAGATTATAAGTCTATATGCATAACGCATATATTCAATTATCGCAAAAACATAATTTTTAAATAATAAAAAGAATATCATGACTTTTACTGTGCTTCCACCATGAACTATTTTTTTTTAAATTTTTTTATTACTATAAGTATTGAAGTAAATGATATAAAAACTATTTATTAAAATAATATTTTATAATTAAATAATATTGTGAAAGATTAGTTAATTGAAGAATTTCCGCGATAGGTATAATACAAATTACTGATTGGGGCGTACTATAGTGCATGTTATATACGGATGACATAGTACTAATAGGTGAGTCTCGAGTAGGTGAATGGTATACCTATTTGAAAAGTGGAGGGATGGTCTTGAAGGTGAAGGATTAGTAGAAATTAAACAGAATAATATGATTTGGAGATAAGGAATAAGAAATGAATAGAGATTTTTTATTTCATAAATTTTTGTTCAAAATTGACCGAGTTACAGTTGTTTCAAATTTCGAAATAAGAGATATTTTTAATTTTCAAATGGCTATAACTAAGAGAATTTTGGATTTAGAGTAAAAGTGAATAAAAGAAAAATTACTAGAAAAAATTTAACGTATCGAAATTTTAAAAATCAGAAAACCTATCAGAAATTTTAAAAAAGATGCAAGTTCTATAGCGGATGCGCATATTGAAGGGGTAAAAAATTTGATAATGATACAAAAATACGTATTTTAATAATCTCTAGTTTCTCCCCAAAACCTCATTTCGATAAAAGTCCACTGGAGAGAAATATTTGATTATAAATCATATATAATGATTACACATAATGTATAGATTTATGAATAAATAAAATGAGTTGTATCCACACTGCTAGTTGAGTCAATAAAAATAATTTCACTTGAGCTTTTAAGTTCTTGTACTCTTTTCATAATGGGTATAACAATAATAACAGCCCAAACTTATCATGCTGTATTATAACTTGGACTACTGTAATAAATTAATTCATACCTATATTACATTAAATGTTTACCTATTAGAATTATTAAATACAACCAGGGTTTTTCTACCCCTCACCCCCTCCCAAAAAAAAAAAAAAAAAAATATTTAAAAGTTAATAAATATCTTAAAAATACAATTTAAATATAAATAATGTAGTAAATTATGATTTTATTAGATACCTATTATATTCTATTTTTTTTATTTTTAAATATAAAAGTTAAATTATATATATTTAAACCATAAATATTACTTTTAATATAAATAATCATTAAAATACCCAATGGCTATATTTACTTACCCTTTTTTTTGTAAGCTCCAATTTTTTCCTGTAATTTTGGAAGAGGTGCATGAACAGGTCCAAAATTCATTCCCCTCCATTGGTCATATAGATAAAATATATGCTTTTTTGTAGGATTTATATTACCATTACCCAATAATTTACATGGATTTTCCTGTAGAAGCAATTTTCTTTCATGTAGGCGTTTAGCTTCAGATATAGATAAGCCCTTTTCAAAGTACTTAAAAATAATATAATTTGTCTGCAAAAAAATTTGTTATAAAGTATGATAATTTATATTAATATTAACTGTTGAGATATGGCAAAATATATTTTTTTTTTTTTTTTTGAGCTGTATGCTGAGTAAAATATCATCATATAATATATAATATAAGTATATACAGTTACTGATCCTATGATATTGATTCACCAATAATTTATGTGGAAGAATTTAGTTTCATTCTTATAGTGTTATCAAACAATATTTTACATAAGAAGTGAAATGTAATTTAATGTATAATTTTTAATGGTGGGATTTGTCATTAAACTAATATTTTTAATTATTTTTAAATTGATATGAAATGTGTATACTTTTGTAGTACCTAATAGAAAATAGGAAAAAGGACCTACATAGCTACAATATAATTTTAAATATGAGTTGAATATTATATTTCATGGCTTTATAATTGAATTTATATGAATTTCAAAACTTTACTAATTCTGAATTAAGTATATATGAAGTACTGGTTGTTGAGGAAAACAAATTTCAAAACAAATTTGCTGAATCAGTATCAAAAATATTAGCTCTAATTGTAAATTTTTTTGATTCGACGCAAGTGTTTTTTCCGTCAATGACACACACAAATTCATTACGAAGTTTATCAAGATATTTATTTAATAAATTAATATTCATTTTAATATACATATTTATATATAAATAAAAATATATTTTAATATATTAAATTATAAAATAAAAAAAATAAAAAAATTATTGTAACAGTATTTATTTTGTTAGCCAATATTTTTTAACGTTTTCACATCGCCTGCATATTACAAAATAAAGTACATCAGTGGTTCCTAACTCAATACTAGGCACGGACCACTTTTATAAATTTTCCACCGTCACGGACCATGACTTGATTCTACCCCCTCTTTATAACACTTATTTTTTTTGTATATTTTTAAGTATAATTTATAATTTGTATGTACAAAATAAAACCAGAAATACAGTTTATATTGTGGAAAAATATTTTAACTTATTTATTGACATTAGACTAATTTAATAAAAAAGGTGATACAATTTCCAATTTTGGTACCTATTTAATCAATATGGAAATAATATTTTACAAACTTAAATTAATTGACTTTTATTCAATGTCAAAAATAATATTAAAATTTTACATAAATAAGTACCTACCTACTTAATTAATATGACTTATATGTACTATATATACTATGCGCTTCTATAACCAGTTGTGGAATCCTTGGAATGATGCTGTTGCTCAATGCAAGTCGCATATCATCACTTGGATTCAGAAGATTTAGTTGTTTATTTTTTTTATTGTTGTTTACGCACTAGAGTCTGATGAATCTTCCACAGATTGTCTAGCTACGTGGAGGATTTAATATTATAGGATGAAACAGTAAAAAATAGGAATAGTAAATAAAGAAGATTAAAAAATAAAGGTAACTTTGAAATAAACAATAAAAAAGAGTAATAATGTATATTGGTAAATAATTCAATAATATTTCTGAAATTTACTGACTAATAAATAAAACTAGGAACTTACATTATGGTTAAATTTCTTATATATATCATGACATAAACATAAATAAAATTAAAATAAATACAATAATGGCAAAAACTCACAGACAAATACACCACCTGGATATTAGGCCCACCAGATGGCACATGTAATCGTTGACAGGCGCGGCACACGATGTCCAGTTAACAATAGATGTTGGGTATGTAATGTTATTATGATCATTCGATGAGTAATAATAATTACTTTTATATTATAAATTTTATTTGACAAAAGTATAAGCACTCGACGAATATATTGCCTAGAGAGTTGACGACGTTATTGAACCACGAAAATGGAAACGCTACACACGACGACGTCGGGTGTCAAAGCACAACTGGTTCGGCGGCGATGCAGCCGAGTAGATATTATTCTTATCTATTATCCTGTTCAGTGTGAACAATTGTTAATAGTGAAAAAAAACCTAGCTCACATAAATATGTAGTGGAAAAAAACCATGAGAAAACGTTCTGAAGTTCTATTAATTCTTTTTGGATTTTATCAAGAATATTCTTAACTTCAACAGTTAAAGGATTACGTATTAACTTCTTAACGGTATCAATGTCTACTGCACCATATTCTGGAAAGTATCTGTTAAATTCCCCTTTAAGGATTTTTAAGTGTTGTAATGCATTATTTTGAATATAGTCAGTGAAACATTTGTAGTGGTTGTCATCAATAAAAATTTGCAAAGTAGAAAATGAAGAATAATTGTTAACTTGAATTTTATCAATCCAAAGATTTATTTTACAGACAAACGCGTAAACTTTATATTCAAATACGAAAATATTTACGAAACCTTTAAGTGTTACTTTACCAGAACCTTGCAGTTACAAATTTAAGTTATTTAATTAATTAAACAAATTATATACTTGTTTTACATATATTTAATATTAATTACATACTTCCTATTCGAGATTATACATTGTTATTTGATAAAGGAATACCTTGCATTTATTTTTTTTTTTTTTGTTGCTTCCTTACCTACAATCTCTTCGATGGCTTTTAACAAACACGGTTTAATCAAATTTTCGCGAATGGTATGTGTTTTTTACATTTAGAAATTAATAATGAGATATCATATGAAGCATGAAGCACTTTTCAGAGGTTTCAAATTTCGCACCACTTGTCCCAAGTTTCAATCTTTTAAAGTTTTCCTTCTTACCTTCAGAGAATTCTTGAGGACGATCATTAAAATTAGGGTGGACTGTCTTTAAATGTCGTTCTAATTTTGCAGGTTTTAGTGCATCATTATGCAAATTTGTTATACAAATCATGGACCGTGGTCTTATCTCTTTATTCACTATAATATCGGTAAAACCAAATTTAATATAATCACCATTGTATTTTCTTTTCGGTGGCATGTTCAATGGCAATTATACAACCAAAAAAATGGAACACAAAACATTAATTAATTGGACAACGAACGAGAAAATGCGTTCTTCACAAAGTCGAGTTGTGTACTAACTTCAAATAGAAATTGATTAAATACGAAATGAAAGAGAATAATAGTATATATTTTTTTTTTTTTGTAGATAACAATAAACTATACATTACATATTATTGTCGTTAGGTTATAATACATTTAGACTTAAGTTGAAGAACACAGATAAATACAGATATTCGTACATAAATTGCTATCGGTCACCCAAATATATCTGGTTGTTAGTTACGTATACTAATAATAAGCCGTAAATAATAAATATAATTTCGCTAATTTTTTTAATTTCAATTTTTCTTCAATTTTCAAATTAAAAATTGATAATTGTGAAAAAAATTATTTGGTATCGGGAACCACTTGAGATGAATAAACGGACCACCGGTGGTCCGCGGATCACCAGTTGGGGACCACTGTACTTAGTACATAAACACATTTGACGTTTAAATATCACAGCTTAATAATTTTATTATTTTTTAAATTTCTGTTGCATGCACATTTTCGCGCCATTGATTATTCATTGATAACATGATGATAATATTTTATAATAATAAAATAATATCATTAATAACGTGTTTTGTAAATCTCTGTGGCGCAAAATTCAAAATTTACCAATGAGGACAATGCATTAATGTACGGCTCTGTGACACTCTAGGGTTTTTGAATACGCAAACGGGTCTATCCCAATGCCATCGCTGCCAAAGCTTTGGTCACGGGTCGCATTACTGCGAACACCCGACGAAATTCGTTAAATGTGTCGGAAATCATCCAATGAGCAAATGTATAAAGACACATGAACAACCTTCACAATGCACCAACTGCGGTAACGACCACACCGAGAACTTCCGTGTCTGTCCTTACTACATTCACTGTCTCAATACTTCAAACTCTAAATCTACATTACCAAATCAACCCAATACACCTCCCACTACCGCCTCATCGTCGTCCGACTCATTACCGCAAGAAAACTCCATATCAACCCAAATCTTATACCAAATGAACTACGCAAAAGCCACTAAATCTAACTCACCCTTGTCAATAAGCACCACCCAGATAATTTTTCTTCTAACTAATCTACTTACTGCCGTAATCTCGGCTGACTATCCCATAACTATTGTAACCGCCACCATAAAATTCTTCCTGGACCTCTTTTCCATCAACAATGAATAACCTTCGAATTCTTCATTGGAACTCAATCGGAATCAAATACAAAGCCAACAAACTCTTTGTTTTTATCTCAACACTTAAAATTGATGTAGTCCTAATCAGCGAAACACATCTCAAACCAAATCCCAAATTAAAATTTATAAACTATCACATTTACAGATCGGATTTTCTACCTATCAGGGGCTTCTACACTCACGGTGGTACTACTATCCTAGTGCACCGCCGCATTATCCACCAACCTACCTCCCTGCAAACAAATTTCCAATCTACTTCCATCATAGTCAAGACAAACAATATTGAAATCACCGTCTCAGCAATCTACAAACCACCCAAAGCTCTTCTCGATCCAAATGATCTTGATATTCTATCCTTAAGCTCTAACTGGTTCTTAGCAGCGGGCGACATTAACTGCAAACACCCTCTGTGGAACACCCGTGCATCTAACCATGCAGGTAACGTTTTATACAATCATGTTCAACGCAACGACTATGCGGTCCTTGCCCCATCCACCCCCACTTTCTACTCCTACTCAAACGAGATGTACTAAATATAGTAATCAGGATCCCACTATCAGACCAAATCACCAACATTAATGATCTATCCTCGGACCACAATACGGTGTTTTTAAAAGTCTCCTGCATTCCCATAACCTCGTCGTTTCTCCAGGCAATGAGACATATAAACTGGCCCAAATTCGCTGAAACTCTTAGCAGCCTAACATCTGTCCTAAACCCTCAGGTAAAAAACATACCAGATATCAATGTTGCTATTGAAAACCTAACCGTCAACATCCAATCAGCCATGGAGTCCTACGCTTTAAACCACACAATAAGAATTCTCCAAAACATCTCCCGTCAAAAGTCCTGCGTGAGATACGTAAAAATAATCGTGTTCGTCGAGAATGGCAACTAAACCGAGACCCAGTGACTCCGTCCTCCTATAACCTGATAAGAGCTCCATCTACAAATTAAATAGATACCTGCTGAAAAACGTTCAGTCATACACCTATTGGCAGGCCTAACGACCTAGTTTTCCCAGCAGCCGATAAAACCGCACTTTTAGCGAACTATCTTGAGCAGCAATTTTCCCTTAATCCTAGCATGAAGTGTTTTCATCGGTCCAAATAATCAAAAGTACTACCGTCACCAGTCCATCAGAATACACTACACCGGGAACCATCGAGAAGTTAATTTCAAGACTTCCAAGAAAAAAGCCCGGGCCATGACCAAATTTCTAATACTGAGCTAAGATTTCTACCGAAAAACACAATTATAGTCCTCACTAACATCAAAAACGGTTGCCTCAGGTTATGCTATTATCCGACCTCCTGGAAACAGGCCTCGGTTATAGCTATTCTAAAACCCGGTAAAGATCCAAACCAGCCAGAAAGCTACCGGTTCATAGCCTTGTTATTGTCCCGCTCCGAGAATCGAGAAAGTCATTCTGGCCAATCTTAACATAGACCTTATTGGAAAAATAAGACCAGAGCAAGACGCATTTAGACAGGATCACTCTTCAACACTGCAATTAATCATCTCGTCGACAACTTAAGCAAAAATCCTCAGCAACAAATGCCACAGAATATTCGTTTTCCTAGATGTAGAAAAATCTTTTGACCGGATCTGGCACAATGGTCTTCTCTACAAAATTATTTAAATGAACATCCAGACAAACACCATCAAACTTATCGACTCATTACTCACAAACCATACTTTTCAGTCAAAATCGAAAACGCCCTATCCTCTTCGCAACTAATTAAAGCCGACGTCCCCCAAGGATGCCTCGCAACCACATTATACTTTATCTTTACCAATGATATACCTGTGTAACCCCAGAGGCTAACATTTCCCTTATCGCAGACGGCACAATGTTTTTCACCAGCAACCGTAACACAAACTTCGCTATCACCCAGCTATAGAGGCAAATTTATTTAGCGACCGAGTGGTTTAAAAAATGACGACTACGTATAAACACCTCCAAAATCATTGAAACCCTAAACACAGAATCCTTGCCCTAAATAACACGCCTCTTAAATGGTCAAAAATATTAAATATTTAGGAGTTACTATCAGTCGGCGACTAAATTTCAACGTTCATAGCTCTAATATTATTAAAAAGTCAACCCAAATACTTGGCATACTAAACCCAATTTTAAACCGTCATAGTCAAATACCCATAAAAACTCGTCTCAACCTATTAAAAATATACGTCAATCCCATTTTAACTTATCCAGGCTCAGCATGGGCCCCATTCCTTAAACTCAACCACTGGAGAAAACTGGAAGCAGTTCAATCAATTGGCATACGACTAGTAATGGCTATGCCCACCTATGTCAGAAACAAAATTGTACTTAATTCATCACCCTCAAAAACCTTAGAAAAATCTATCCATGATCATGCCAGAACACTCTTTTATAAAAGTTCTTTATCAACCCATCGCCACATATGCAAACTCGGTCACTCTCTATCCCTCGACATAACTCAAATAGAAAATATCTTACCTAGACCTTCATCTACTTCATGAACTCCAATCTATTCCTACATATTTCTCTTAAATGAAACCACATATCAATGCCTACACTCATACCACTAGTAAAGGCTAACGCCTGGGATAGTATTAGACCACTTGGTCATCACACAAGAGGAACAATCACTTCTTCTCAAACCTTCACACCATCAACACTCTACACTACTAGACACCGAAGGACAGAAGAAACAGAAGACAATCAGCGACGAGCTCTCAAGTAGCTCCACAGAACGACTCGAAGACGCCGGCCGGACTATAGTTGGTGAGCTGCTGATCGACGAACTCGAGCGACCAAACCATACCCGACGTCTGCTGGACATTAGTTCCTAATCTGATCATCGAAGAACACTGGCGATTAAACCGCCAACAACACCCAGTAAAGCCACCGAGTAACACGAACGACCATCAACGACGCCGACTAGAACTTAATCCTCTAGTTGACGACCACGAAGCCACTGAGTTACCCTGACCAGCAACAACAATGACAACCTACCCGGCCGCCAATACGCAGTGGAACGGCAGAGTAGCACGGGTTACACTTGACGACGCCGGCCAGACGAAAGACCGTGAGCCGACCATTACCAAGGGAGTACTTCGTACTGTGAACCACCTGGATTTACCGACAGCCAATGCCCGGGGACGACCTTGGCTTGGATCCATACTCACGTCCTTTTCAGGACCCCCATCGGTCCCCCCAGCGCGTATATTTTACGATCGCTTCCGGTAACCTGATATGAAGTCTTATTATAATAAACATTCGTGATTACTAAAGAAACCAGTCTACGCTTCTTTCAACTACTAGCTGGGCCCGACCTAACCGGCACGCCGTCTCAATCTACTATATAATAGAAATGAACATATTATATCTTCACAAGTCTGATCAATATATTAGTATACCTGACATAAAAGTATGGTATATACCTATTTATTCTTAATTCAACGTACTATTCAGTTTTTACTCGTAAATCTAATAATTCTGTTTAAATGTATTATCAACCTAACCCTATAAGGACATTAATAGAATATCTAATATAACATTATAATAAAATATCATCACGATTTATGAAAACGAATCACAATTAAACTATTATTATAAATATTTTCGGTGGATTAGAGTAGACATGGATATGTTTTTAATATATTATTTTTCTATGTTTTACATACTAACGTTCACCGATAAATTTAAACATTTCAAAAAATAATAATACACAATCCGTGTGCATCCTATTATTAACTCTGTGCATAATAACTTTATTATATCAAAACACAATATAAATTAAAATCAGATCAACCATATCTAAAATTATTAAAATTAATTATTACAATCCGAACGCATTCTTTCTTTCAAGGAAAAAAGTCTGAAACTTTTATAAAATTTTCTTAAATTGAATAATTGCAAATTTATACATACAATATATATATATATATATACCCACAGTTGTATTGATGATCTCTCATACAATACATCTATGACTACACTATAGATTACAACTATTGACGTTATACATAAATACTTCAAACCTATTCATATACGTACAACTTCACCTATTTTTCTACAAAAACACTAATTAATATGTCCAAATAACCTTTCCAATTAATTACGGTTACTAAAGATGTCATAAACTATGAGTGGTACATTCGTTAGAGGTATACGAAGCCGGAATAATAGAGATCATTTATAGTGTCTAATGAAGAAAAATCCATAATGAACCAGTGGCTTATTTATCTCGATGATATTTTAGAGATGAAAGAAAATATTCGCAAGCCAGTGAACATCATCTTTATTCTTTACCAATGATTATTTTAATAACATTATAGTATTATTCATGTACTGAATTTGTAAACTTCACTAAAACTTATTAACATATCCACATAACTACATTAAGCATTTAAGCTATATGTTTGAGGTGTGATATTTTTAAACATTGTTAAAAGGTAAGTTTTATAAAGCAGTGGTAAGACCTGCAATGATATATGGAACAGAATGTTAGGCTGTAGATAGGGAGATAGAACAAAGAATAAATGTAGCATAGATGAGAAAGCTATGATGGATGTGTGAAATTAATAGAAGATAAAATAAGGAAGGAGTATATAAGTATAAGAACATCTTCGATAGTAAACAAAATGGGGGAGTATGTATTAAGAAGGGAAGAGTTTGAGGCAGTCAGATTAGTAAAGGAATCATATGTTGATGGATAGAAGGAGAGAGGAAGACAGAAAAAAGGTGGCAGATGTGATGGCCAAAGATTGGAGAAAGGTAAGGGTAAATAAAAATTTAGATATGTTTACAATATTGCTATATTGAATTTTTAAAAAGTATTTTATACAATTTTAATTTTATTCTAAATTCTTAATTTTACAATATAATTAAATATGTTGATATTTTATTTATGTATTTTAGATTTATGAATTATTGAATTTTAAATTTTATACAAACCCACATACACGAATTAAAGTTAAAATATGCGAGTATTGAATTGTAAAATACGTACGGATTAAATATCCATTTAGGCTATAAATAAAAAAAGTACTCTAGGTAGTCTATACTACTGTAGATAATTTCCAGAATCTCTTTACGAAGGTCAATCTTTTGATAAGTATAATAGATTTCTGTTTGATTGATTTTTACACTATAGTTCGTATAGTAAGGGTATGACTTAGTACAAAATAGGTACCTACACAAAGATATTTGTTAAATAAGAACTTAACCATTAAGTACATGTTTTATTAAAATCCATGTAATACAGTAAATTTAATTTTTACGAAAACCATAGGTAGTTTTTATTCATATTTTGTATTATCGTATTTATCTATTTAAGCAGGAGTACCTTAGTACAACATCAAGCACAAAAGGAATAGAAACATACAACTGTACGCCATATTTTGTACATGTATTTTCTACATCTTTTATACATAAAAAATTATTTTACTCGAACTTGTTTTTAAAATATATCACCACATACACATGCCTATTGAATTTTAAATTTTGTACAAACACATACATGAATCAAGGTTAAAATATTTGAAAATTGAATTGTAAAATACGTACAGATTAAATATCCATTTAGATTTTAGACTAAAAAAAAAAGTACTCTAGGTAGTCTATACTACTGTAGGTAATGTCCAGAATCCAGTTCCGCTATGTCTTAGAAAAATTCCAACAAATTTGTAAAACTATTTAATAACATTAAAACGTCACGCTTAAAACTTAAAGATTTAAAAAATATAATTATAATGTTTTAGATTATATACTATATATATCCTATACGTGATATTGTAAAATAGGTATTCTTGATGTTAGGTAATACTGATCTAGAGAGGTTTTACAAAAGGCTAGAAGTTGAAACATATTGTATTTTACAATATTTTATTATAATAATTAGACCATGGACCAAGATATTATTTAGGTACTTACGTATCTTAGTCTCATAAAATAATTTTTTTTTAAATAGATTATACATGACTTTTATTTAATTTTGAATCCTGCATCTCTGAAGTAGTTCGAAATCACATCTACAATCGTTGAAAGATTTAAGTTCTGTTAAATAAAAATATTTATTACAATAGTTATACAATATCAAAAATTTTATTTTATAAATTATACAGAATGTATTAATTAACTTTTAATTAATTTTAACTAATTTCATAGATGTAATTACAATTTTATGGAACATAACTGATATCAGTATCAGTTGAAGATGAATAATTCTAACAATAAACAAAATGATATTGGATATTCATTTTGTTATTCAACTAATATTTATAGTATTAAATATTCATGAACATTAAAAATTGTAGAAAGTATATTCCGGACATTAACACCATTATTTTTGTAAAAATGTAGACACGAATACAATATAGCTATATTGAATTTTTAAAAAGTATTTTTTACAATTTCAATTTTTTCTAAATTTCTAATTTTTAAATTGAATTAAACATGTTGATATTATTTTTATGTATTTTACATTTTCAAATTACATTAAGGCATACACAGCACAACTTATTTATTTTTAAATGACAACCTATATTTTTATTACTATATATTATTATACAAAATATTTTTGTCGGAAAATTATTATATAAATCCAAAATTGATTGAGTACAGTTGTTTTAAAAATTACTTCATGCATAGATAGGTAATGAATCATATGAATCTATCATGAATAAAACTCGTGTTCACATAATTTTACATAGAATATTTCAAAAATATTTAATATATTACAGAATATTTAAATATGCCTATAAATTGTGGTACCGAGCCGTGTGGTCGTCAACTTTGGTGTTATGAAGAAAAATGATAGATAACGCACTAAATTATATCGACCATTGTGTGAACCGAATGGATCACACGGGCGGCACTATTCGCTAAACCATGAGTCAACACATTGTTCAATATGTATACACGATAAGTCTAACACATATATCTATACGCTATTCACTATGTAACGTATCCCGTATACAAACACCTATATAGTATTTAGAATTAAGAGATAAAAGTTTATTAAAAAGTAATATGATATTTTGGAAATTATAATTAATATAAATAACCATTATATAAATCATTTTCTATATTAATTATATTATAAACTGAAAAGAAAGAGCATTTTTCATTCATTTTAAAATTACGATTTTGGTTCGATTTTGCAGGTTCTCAATATCTTTTAATGATTCTGTTTCTAGAACTGTCATTTTTCTTCTTGTTTGCAGTCCCAAATTGTATAATTATGATCTCATTGCAAAAGTCATCATTTATTGTCAAAATGATACTATATTATTATTATATAATCTTTAAACTATTTTGTATATAAAAAAAACAATATTTGAAAATAAACATTGGAATTATTTTGAAATTTCTGAACCTATGATCCATATTTGAGGACTCATAACTAGAGTCCACATTTCTATGCGTTTGAATATTTTAATTGGATGCATGCAGATTTATGGGATTAAGAAATATGAAAAATTTGTTTAGCAAAATATGCGTAGCAAAATGTACATTTTGCTTACAAATGCATATTATGGGGGTAAGAGCATGTTCGAAATTTTTACATACTAAATAGTTATTATTATTATTTTCGTAGAAAAGTTAATTTAAATTATATATTATTTTTTTAAATTATGGATTTTATATATATATTTATAAATGATATGTGGTTCCAATCAATATTGTGAATTTCTTCGATTTCATTAACATTTTGTTAGTACCAACTAGACGATATAAACTACAATATCGTTTATGAATACGTACATTAAACATTTTGATTTATATCAAAAAAACATACAAATCACTGAAAACAGGCTTTTAATAATTCAAATGAGAGATTGTATCTCACATTTTTTGCCCTAAAATATTGTATATGTGCTATTCAAACACATATTTTCAATTCAAATATTTACTCAACATAGCTATATAACTTTCATTTTTCCATAAAAACCGACATAAGATTCCCATTATAGTTGCAGTTCTTACTAGACTACAAAAAATACAGTAATGGCTTCAATTGAAAATAATATTTTAGTAATCATTGCGGTATTTATAATATTCAGTATACATGTTGCAAGTAATTATATATTATTTATTTATGTTTTTTTTTTATTTAAATTAGTATACAATGTATAATGTATAATAGGCCCCACTGAGCACCTCGAATGGGGGTCCATGAGTCTTATCTTAATTACATTCATTAATTAAATTTAACAACTATAATATATACTTAAGATATTAAATACATAAATATATGAAAAAGGATAGTGTAATAATAAAAATGATTTAAATGGCATTTACAATATAGACAAATAATCAGCAGCTTTTTGTATTAGTACCTATATAATATAATTTGTATAATCACGTATTTTATAAGTTAGGTAATTATATATATTTGGACCGATATATAGAAAAGAAGATTGTGTATTGTATATAATATTATATATAGAATATTTTGAAATATTATATTACAAAATTATATAATAAATAATTAAAAATTTGTTTGAAATGTATATATGATATTTTTTATAATAACGATTACTAATTATGAATAACACATTGTACATTTTCTTGCTAATCATATACATAATATAACATGCCTTAGAACAAAGGAAGTCATTATGCTTCAATGTTAATACATCTAAAAGAATTCGCTCGTTTTCATACAAAGTTTTTTTTTGTAAATTGTTGTCAACTAAATTATAAACTATATACTTATAATAAGTAAAGTTTATTTCATTATTAATATCTCTTATAGAATTCGCTCTTTTCCATAAAATATTTATATCAAAATTTCGTCAACTAAATTTCATGTAGAAAAATCTATATAAATAACTAGTAATATTTTTATAAGACTTTGCAATCGATATCTAAATCTGCCCCCAAGAATTTATATCTTTAAAACTGAATCCAAATAATAATATAAAGTAAAATCAATTAATTTTTCACAACACTTAAAATTTATAAATTTCAACAGTGGGAAATTAAGACATTTTTGAAATTCTAAATGAAACTAAGAATTTATATTATATTTATTCGATAATATAATCACTTATATATAAATAAATAAAATTATAAGAGAAAACAGGAATATAAATCGGGTGTATTTAAAAAAAATATTGTAAGTTGAAACAGTTTCGACCATAAGTAATCGTTGGGTAGTGTTTATAATTTATATTAATTATACTTTTAAATATACTGATAATCTGATGATGACATACGGTCTATACTGCTCGGTACATATAATATTTAAATACCCCCAGCACATATTCTTTATTAGAATATACATTTTTTATATACATTAATTTTCATTTTAAATTACTAATAAATTTCTTAATTTTATTTATACCTATTTAATAATTATGTTTTATAAATTAATAAATCAATTGTCGTAACAGCTATTGAACAGAAAAAGGGTAAGTAATAATGCTTCAAATAATCGAGAAATTAGCTTGATCATATTTCAGAACATACACTCTGATAGACTAAAATACGTTTGAAATTTTTTAACTTAAGCTCAGTGCATTCTTACAGTAATACTCAGTTTTATATAAGTTTTCGCCAGAATTGGTACAATATATTGTGTTTGGGCAGCAGGTTCAAAATATAATTGTTATGAATTTTTGTCCCACTGTAAGAAAATATGGATGAGGTCGGACAGTGAGGAGTTGGATGAAAATCAAAAAATGTAATGATGAACAATGTATTAATAATTCAACTTATATTTAATAACAAAGTATTGGCTGGGGGAGACTTATGATTAAAAGCAATATTTAAAAAAGTACATATATATATTTATGGATGGTAGATAACAATAAAAAAAAAATGGCTAGGTTACAAAGCCCTGGTTATATAATGGAATGGATTGACTAGTGGGATGGTGATAATCTCCCGGCATGAATGACCACGGTGAATCTACACACTCGCGTATATATAACGTTGTGCGTACGAGTGCGCAATTACGGGTAATTAAGATACAATATTATAATTACTAACGGACGGTGCTGCGGTGAACAATTAACGCGACGGCGTTGATATATATTTATACCCTTATCGGAGAACGGTGTCGTGCTTGCTGACGACACGATGGTGTAGGTATATATATATATATATATATTTATATTAGAATTGCAATATACCACTAGGTACTTACGTATTAATTTTTTATATGAGAATAGCGGACGAACAATGTACTGACCGCGACAACAACCGAACTGTGTAATTAGATCCGTAACGGAATATATGAAGAGATTATTAAGAAAAATATAATAAGTAGTAACAAGTTTCTACCGTAATCATCGGGTATATTTTATAATTTATATTAATTATACTTATAAATATATGAATAACCTGATGATGACATACGGTCTATACTTTACGTTAATTATAATCTTTATCCAGTACTCCCGGCACATTTTCTTTTTTAAAATATACATTTTTTTAATATACATTTATTTGTATTTTAAATTACTAATAAATTTCTCAATTTTAATTATACCTATTCAATAATTATTGTACTGCCCGACGGCGTCTAATATTAACACGCTCACACCGGACACCAAAATACTTCGTCGCACACTCTTTTCACACACCGACCGACCTGTGTATATTATGTGTTTATATGTCTATAGCACTCAACAATAGGTAGACAGATTCTTAGACTAATGGACAATAAGGTAACTAATAATGGTAACTAAATAGGTTAATAAATTAGTGTTGCTGTATTGCTGATAGGTACAAATAAATAATAATAATATAAATAACAATAAACAAATAAAAATCACGGCAACACTGATATATAAATATAATAATAAATGGGTACTCACAAATAAATCACGGAGCTTAGACTGGCCAGTCCCTACCTATAGGTACCTATTAATTCGATTTAACACACCACACAACAATTAACAGATACAAAAATAAATGTAACAAAAATGACTATTATAGCCTTACAAGTATAAAATTTGCAAGGGCAATTCGTGCCGATGTGCACAATATAACAATGAATTGTAATTGATACAAAAAACGGCTAGGTATTTGAGCCTACACAATATTACGGTAAATGGTGCCGAAAAATCAATGTATCAATAATTTTCACAGCAGTAAAATTTTATATAGGTACGTACACTCAGTACAGGTCTTAATCGCACGGCGGATGGAGATAGACGACCACTGGTATGTCACACGACGTTGATCACAACAGGACTGAATATCAAGACATTGATATAATTCACAAAAACCGATAAACATTTACTTAAAGATATCTAATTTGTGTGTATGTGTATATGTGTGTGTGGCTGGTCGTGCGATTATAATAATTACAGTAGGTGATATCGGCGGCGAATAATTACTATTATATTAATACATCGGGGTGGCGACAATTATGTGTTATAAATTATTTTATTTTACAGACACTGAACAGATTAAGCGTAAGTAATAATGCATCAAATAATTGAGGAATTAGCTTGATCATATTTGAGAACATACACTCTGATAGACTATGGTACGTTTGAAATTTTTTAACTTAACCTCAGTGCATTCTTACAATAATATTCAGTTTAATTTGAATAATTTTTGTCAGAATTTATGCCATACATTGAAAGAATAATGTTCAATAAAACCATAGCTAATGCTTATAAATTACAAGGAATAAAAATATAGCTTTCAATTACTGATCAAAAATATCACAATAACCTATATACAGTGATAATATACTAGTAGTGATAATACTGGTCCCGCATAAAAGCCGTTCAAAATAATACTCTCCGTCAAATCACCGACCTCCCATTCTACGTTAGCAACCACACCATTAGGAAATCCACCAACATCCCGTCCATTCTCGACTACACTAATTCCACCTCCGCCAAACTCAAACAGTCGATTACTTCGTGTCCGTTTTCACACATCGCGTCTATTTCAAACTGCCCCGGCCTCCTCAACGGCCTCAAAAGAAACCGTCCTCTCAAATTCTAAAGAATCTAAAACCAAAAATTCACCCCTTCACCACCTCACAACTCCTGATACATCCAACCCTCTGGTAGAAGCACAATCTTGAGATAGAGTACCCCCCCCCCCCACAAAGCAAGTCAAAGTGTCCGAACTTTATACGGCTTGACATTCTTTTATACGTATTTGCAATATGATGTGCGGCGGCAACATATTGAAAGAATAATGTTCAATAATACCATTTCTATTGCTTATAACTGGTCGTTACAAATAATCTTTTAATCTTTTTCAAATACTGCCGGCTAATATTCATTTTTAAAATATCCATTTTTTTTAAATATATTATATTTTATTTTAATTTACTAATAAATTTCTTAATTTTAATCTTTCCTATTCAATAATTATGGTCTATAAATTAATATATCATTTGATTTTAAAGTCGTTGACGATATTCAACGTAGGTAATAAGGATACAAATAATCGAAGAATAAGATTGATCATATTTCAGAACACACCCTCTGAAAAAGAAAATTACATTTGAAATTTTTTAATTTAGCTCAGTGCATTCTTACAATAATATTGGTTTTTATATGAAGCATCTTTAGAATTTATGCAACCACTGAAAGAATAATGTTCAATAAAACCATAGCTATTTCTTATAACTTATAATGAATCAAAATATTGCTTTTCAATTACTGATCTAAAATATCACAATAACTTATATACAATGTTTATATTATGTCATTGTACGTGTTTAGTAATTTATTACGGACACTAAATAAATAATTTTTCGTTAAAATCCATTTATTTTTATTTTGCTGTAACTTTGGAATAAATGGTAATGAGAAAACAGTTCCAATAAGATACATTTTGGTACAGTATCATCTATTAAATTATTATGGTAGTTATTATGTTCAATATACATATTGCAAATAAATATATATTTTATATTTAGACTTTTTTAAATAATAATTTATAAAATTATATTATAAAATATCTTTTAAACGTTATTAACAACGCTTTGTACATTTTCATGCAAATCATATATATATATATATATTTATACATAAATAATATGCATAATAATAAATATAGGTTCTAGGATGTCCGTTTATTTCAATATTAATACATCTTTTAAAATTCGCTAGTTTCCACAAAAAAATGTATATCAAAATTTCGCCAACTAAATTTCATTTAGAAAAATCTCTATAAATTCTTATTAATATTTTTTATAAGTCTTTGCAATCGATATCTAAATCGGCCCTCGGAGAATTTATATCTGAAAAATTAAATTAAAATATTAATATAAAGTAAAATCAATGAATTTCTCACAACGCTTAAAATGTATAAACTTCAGTAGTGAGAAAATAAATAATTTTTGAAATTCTGAATGAAACTAAGAGTTGGTTTTATATTTTCTTATGTATCTCCAACTAGATTAATAAAATCAAACGTTTTAAAATTGTTAATAATTTGCATAACGTAAAAATAATAATTATGAATAAAAATTAATATATTTTATAAATAATTATACTATATTTATATTAAAATAATAACTTATATTTATATATAATTAGAATTACTATATAAACAAGAATATATGTCAAGAGTATTCAAATAAACAAAACTTTTTCGAATACTGCCAACACACATTCAATTTTAAAATATCCATTTTTTAATATAAATTTATTTATATTTTGAATTACTAATAAATTTTTTAATTTTAATTATACTCATTCAATAATTATGGTTCGTAAATTAATAAATCAATTGATGTTACAGTCAATAATAATGAAGATAGTAAGTAATATTAGAAAAATAATCGACGAATATGTTTAATCATATTTCAAAATATACACTCTTATAGACTAAAATACGTTTGAAATTGTTTAACTTAAGCAATATATTGAAGGAATAATGTTCAATAAAACCATGGCGATTGTTTATTAATCATAATGAATCAATATATAGTTTTTCAATAACTGATCTAAAATATCACAATAACCTCTATACATTGTTTATTTTTTTGTCATTGTACATGTTTATCAATTTATTATGGATGCTAAATAAATATTTTATAACATCAATTCATTTTTATCTTTCTATACCTTCGGAATAAATGGTAATGTGAACACTGTTCCAATGAAATACATTTTGGTTATGCGCCATCTATGAAAATTTATATATTATGAAAAATCAAAAAAAAAAAAAAATCATGATTAACAAATTGCAGGAAAGTTATATCAATAATTATATTTATAAAAAAATATTGCATCTTTAGAATAGTGCCTAATCTTAATTTTAACTTTCTATCTTTATCAAATTAATTCATTTTTTTAATAATATATTTATATAAAATCAGTTCTATTTTTTAACATACATATTTTTTAAATCTAGTAACTATCTTGTAAAACCAAACTATGATTTATTAGTTCTTACAAAAAAGAGATCAAACATAATAATAATATAATTAACCAATTTATAAACTTTTTGTATTATTTTAAACTCAAAAATGCTCTGTTCTTACAAAAAACTTTACACACATTTGTTACAAAACAAAAAAAAAAATGATTAATCGTAGTTTAGCATAACATTAGCATATATGTCATTCATTTTTGCATTACATAATCAATACAATAACGTATATTTTAGTTTATTAACTAAAAAAATAATAATAATAATTAATTTTATATTATTATTATATATTACATTAAATATTTTTATAATGTTTATTTCCATTTAGAATGAATAGTGTGTGTGATATGTTCTTACAAGAAAAACTTCACACACATAATCAAAACAATTTTATACCACACCAGTTAACTTTCATTCACAATATATTGTAAAACATTATATTCAGTATCAATATATATCAACAATTGAATAATTATATTCATGTTACCCAATAAATTGCAAATGTAACACTACGATTATAAAATTTGAATAATACGAAATGTAAACACGGGTGTACAACATTATACAAGACATCCCAAACAGTGAAAAAGCATGCTCCAATATAGGTAAAACTTTAGATAAAAAAATGTTCAAAAATTCTTGTTTTATAAAAAACTTGTTTGAAAAGCAAAATTTATATTTTTCTACCCGTTGGCCGATTAGGTCGTAGGGAACACGACCCATAAAACTACCGGGTTGTTATGTTGTACACGCGTGTAATATTATTACTAATAATATTGTAATACTGAAATATAATCTTGTAATGTGTATAAATAATTAATAATCATGTATATTAAAAACCTATGTAAAAAAACATTATATTAATTTTCAATGTCAATAAAAATACTGGTAGAACAATGCATTCCAGGTACGCCACACCGATCTAAAAATATAATCATATACATTATATTACGAATAGCTGTAATAGAAATAATATCTCAATTATATTTGAATCCATGTAAATAAAATATATTCAATTAACACGCATAACGAGGAGATGCTTGCATTGCAAAAGACAAATTTCACACGCTCCGGTTATATTTTAACCGACGTAATGAGTACGTTTATATATATTTAAAGGACCGCAAACACAGACGGGACATAAGCAATATCTTGCTTAGGTCAACAATAAACCCTTCCCCACGGACACAGACATGTCCGTAAATTGAACTTTGCTCCATAGTAGCGGATTATCCTCTCGTTTTTGTGTGGCCACATAGTCAATATCAGTGCCGCAACTACTGGGTGTGCAAGGTGTGCAGTGCACACGGGTCTCCAGCTCTTAGGGGCCTCTAAAACCAAAATCTAAAATTAAAAATTGTCTGTTTCAATATTTTTTGATTTTATGTTATAGGCATAATTATTAAGTAGAGGATAAATGGTATGCAAGTACAAAATATTAAAATAATAGTATTTCACAATGTCTATTAATAGATCGGTTTTATACGGGTATCGATGACCGTTCATATCAGTATTTCGTTTTTATGGAAACACGACGAGCCACGAGCGTAGTAAATTGTTGCGATAATGGTTATTTATATTCCCTATAATATTGTTTTGTTTTTATTTTATGGTGACCCTATGTGATATGTCCCAATGAGCTAGAACATGCTATTAGCATAGAATATAGTTAATAATTATTATTTATTTTACGAATTACGAAAATTATAATATTATCAAGTGGCTTTAAACAATAACTAATTACAATAACAATAACTCGTCGTTTGAGGAATATTATCTTTTTTTTTTAAATATATTCATTGTATTTCATTTAACAACTTTTAATGGTAAATGTATAAATCGAAATGTCTAAACGTATATTTGAAAGTGGTGCACAAAACGAAAACAGAAGCTACTTTTACAAAAAAAAGTAACGACAAATCTACTCATTCTATGTCGTTATGGATAGCGAAAAACACTAAAGGTAAGTACATTTTTTTCATTATACATAATACATCGTATATTTCATTGTATTAAAATAGGCATTATTTAAGCATAAAATCAGTGAACAAAATAGGTACTTACATATTGTTTTCATGGAACTGCATTCGTTTGATATGCTATATTATATAGGTATACATTATACACATAATGCAGTGGCGTAGGGTGGGTGTATGCTGCATAGCATACCCTTAAAAATTCGTCAAACAATTTTTTTTTGTCTATTATTCAAATGTACCATAATGTCAATAAATAAAATATGGTTGTAAGTATGATTTTTGTTGTTGTAGTGAGAAAAGCCACCATGGATTTAACAACTAAACATTTTTAACGCATACTGTTCGTGTTAGTTGTTCATTTGCAATAATTTGTTTTATATATTAGGGCGCCATCTGCCCGTTTATCACCCATCAACTTTTGCGGTTTCAGGTCGACAACAGATATAGTGCTCACCAAAAGTTAAAGTGTTGTGATAACAGCGATGCCCGTGTCGCCGTACACTCGTACTCTAGTTTTTTGCTCCGTTTTTTTGATCCGTGGTTTTGTTCATATTTCGTGTTCAGTTCAGTCACTTCAGTAAAATTCATTCTTTTTCTTTTCGCCGAGGCGAAGAAACAGTTTTTGGCTGTTTTAGTATATCGTTGTCGATTTCGGTAAGCTTTCATTTGTAATTATTTCATTGGTTTCCCAATTTCAGGGAGTCGTTGTTGGTATTTTTTGTGGTTTGACACCGGTCAATCGTGTGGCTGCCGTGTTTGCACAGTGTGTTGTTCATTAGTTTTTGGCATTCAATATATGGCACTTTCGTTCAGCGGAGAGACTGTGTTTTGGTAATCGCTACGTCGTCGGGTCCATTTGTGTCCCCCCAATCTGTATACCCTTTGTATAAATACGGGATCCGAAACGGTCACGTGGGTTAAACCAATTTACCAATTCTAAGGTTTCTAAGGTAATTATTTGTTTCTTATCGATTATGGTCGACGGGCCAGTAGGTAGGTACCTACATAATTAATAAGTTTTTTTTTTGTTATGCATGTTTATATCAATTATTTATACATTACCTACCTATTTTGATTTCATTTTTTTAATTATAATTATTCTGAAATTGTACAATAAAAATTTCATATCTGTAAATATTCAAACGCCTATTATTAATGTTCAATTGCACGGGTGGCGCTATCGTTCGTCTCAAGGCTGATCGTCGTAACATGTACACATACACTGTGTTGAAACTCACGCTACGCCACTGATATAATAATATATTGTCTTGTGTGATGAGTGTGTTGACAAAACTTTACATTGTTTACATAAGTAGAGTAGCCATAGGTAACATTAATATTTGTTTGTGAAACATAATTAATGAAAAATAATAGTGTGACTTAAGCTTCTTTATTATATTTGAAAAAAATTTAAACTACAAAACAACAAAATCGCAGTTAATATCATTTATACATTTATTCATCATTTTTCTATTTCTGATCCATACATTTTTTTTTCATAAGTGTGACTGTTGAATATGTAATTGATAACTTAAATTTAGAATTGTTGTACCCTACTGACCGCGGACATTTTAATGAAGATGTATCAGATCCTATTAAACGGAGCATTTTATTATTTGGATCATGTAAACCTTCAATTGAATTTGAGAGGGATGATAAAAATAGATCTTTTTTATTAAGCTATTATAATATGATAACTAAGACTGGTTCAAAAATTCCTCGTTCTTGGCTATATTATTCTGTAATTTTAAAAAAAGCGTATTGTGGATCATGCAAATATTTGCAAATAGAAATAATTCAAACTATAGGTCTGAATGGATTTCTGTTATTGATGATTGGCAACATTTATCATATTTAATAACTCGCCATGAAAAATCGTTACAGCATATTGAAGCCACAACAGTTAGAGGAACTTGCGTAAAAATACTATAATTGATAAAAGTATAGAACATCATGTATCTAAAGAAGCAATATATTGGAGAAAAAATCTACGTCATATTATAAAAGTTATTTTAACCCTCACAGCAGGAAACACTGCTTTAAGACAGAATGAAGATAAGAAAGGTGATTATAAGCCGGAAGAGATTGAATTAAATTTTATGCGAACAATTCGTCTATTAGCTGATTTTGACCCATTACTTCATGAACTTTTAAATGATCCTACTAAACATATCAAATATTTATGTTGGAAGGTTCAAAATGAATTGATCAATATTTTATCTGAAAACTTATGTCATATCATATGTGAAGAAATAATAAGTCATTCCTTCTTCTCAATCATATTAGACTCTACCCAAGATATAACAAAAATCGACCAAGCCAGTGTCATTATACGGTATGTGATTGTTGACTATGAAAAACATAATTAATATAAAAGAATCATTTTTTAGGATTTTATGCTTTAGAACAGCATGGAGCAATGGATTATGCACAGTTGATACAAGATGTTTTATACAAATATAATATCAGAATTAAAAATTGTAGAGGACAAGGATATGACGGAGGATCGGTTATGAGTAGTGAATACTCTGGAGTCCAAAAGAGAATAAGTGATATTGTTCCAACTGCATCATTTGTCCACTGCTGTGCTCATAACTTAAACTTAGTGATATCTGATGCCTCTAAAATTTCACCAAACATATCAAGATTTTTTTGAAACTGTACAGAATTTGTTTAATTTCTTTAACTCAAGTAGCCCCCGATGGGCGTCATTAGCATTAGAAGATGACACAGTATCAAAAATTAAGAAAAAAGTATTAAAAAAGTGTGCTTTACCCGATGAGAATCTAAACATACTGCAATATTTGCATTAAAAGAACCGTTTATGGATGTAATCAAATGTTTAAAAATAATATCACTTACAAGTAGTAAAAAAGATGAACGAGATATGAGTACAACACTTAAAAACAAGATAGAATCGAGTAAATTTGTATTAATTTTATATATTTGGGAAAATATTTTAAGATATTTCAATACGGTATCTAAAATTTTACAAAGTACAGATATTTGATTAGACAATGCCTCTATGCTTCTGGATAAAGCTATTCAAAATATGCTTCATTTGCGAATTTACCACAGCACAATATATTTAGAATCAAAACGCTTATGTGATAAATGGGGAATTGACATTTCATTCCATTCTTCAAGACCTAAGTTCTATAAAAAAGTATTTGGAGAGGTTGACGGTGACCGGAGATTTGATATTTCTCAAGATACATTTAGAGTTAAAGTATTTTTACCAGTTGTGGATTATATAATATTTAAACTCAAAGAACGGTTTAATGGAATGAAATGTGTTTCTGATCGTTTTACATTTTTAAGCCCAAAATCAATTTTGAACTATGAAGAGTCTTCTTTAATTAAATCTACTTATGATTTCATTCAATTTTATAAAGATGATGTTACATCAGATTTCATGGGGCAAATTTTATGCCTTAAAACAAACATTTCATCTCAAAGTCTGAAAACTATTAAAGATCTATGTGTATTTATTAATTAAATGGATTTGTCTTTAAGTTATCCATGTGTATTATCAGCACGTCTTTTATTTTTACTTTACCGATAACAGTCGCGTCTACAGAACACATCTTTTCGAAGCTTAAATTAATCAAAAACTATCTTCGGAATTCTTCTTGTCAATATAGACTGAAAAATATTAGTGTTTTGAATATTGAAAGTGAATGGACCGCGGAATTCAATATCGATAAGATAATAATAGACTTTGCCAACGTAAAAGCCAGAAGAAAAAACTTTTTAAAATAATTTTAATTTAACTTAATGTATTAATTTCTTGATTATAATGTTTTAACTTTTAACTACTAACTTTAAGTTAATAATTTATATTTTAAGAAACTACTTATGACACATTAATTATTATATTTTGTTAAAATGGGTAATTAAAAATTAAATAAAACAGTTTTTTATATTATTAGTTATTTTTGTTCCATTTAATTATTAATCATAAATAGGTACTATAAAATTAAATCTACAAAAAATATCATATAAGTATGTGTTTAATTTAGAGGTTACATTATTAAAATTAGTTTTAGTATAAAGTTTTATATTAATAATATAATAACTAAATATATTTAATAATAAGTTACACTTCTTGTCTAATTAGTATAATTTATGTACGTTAAAGATCACAAATGATTCCTTACAAGTTAAAATACTAAAGAAATACTGATTAATTGATGTAGTAATACAAAAATCAAATAAATAATAATAATATTAATTTGGGGCCTCCAAATAAATTGTGCACACGGGCAAAATGAATGAAAAGCAAAATTACCTTTTTTTTTGTAGTACCTTCGTAAAAATTCGGATTTTCAAAAATAAAATCACTCTATTGTGTAATACTAGTGAGTGCTTATAATACCGTCTTTCGCTCAGAACCATTTTATTAAAATAACTCAGCTCACAATCGATTTGTTTATATAAATGATTCATTGCTTTAAATATTACATTGCTTTATTAACGGAACAGAACAGCACCATCATGCATTAACGTATAATAGTTAAATACGTCCTTTTCAGCAATAGCAACCGAAGGGAGCATAGAACCAAAAAAAAACACATTATACGTTAAACGCAACACAAGTAAAAGAGTCCTTTTCAGGACCACTAATAAATAACGTCATAAATTAATAGTCCCCCTGAAAAGTAGGCAACCCGTAGTACACGGCAGTTACCACCGACGAGAGGCAAGGACGACAACGATGCCCGGCGCGCAACTACCGTGTTCAGGTGGCTACCGCACACTGAGAGGCAAAACAATGACGCCTACGCTGGAGATAAACAGGTCTGGTCAATGAGAGCGGCGCATACCACAAATACCTCCCCTGATAGAACCAAGGAGCGACTTGAAACAAATGGAGTATATGCGTGAGACCACCAGCTTTCCAAAGATACTCCACATGATACCAAAATCCCAACACCGATAGGAGGATGAAGGAAATGTGTCCGGAACCAACCAAAAGCCAGATACCAAGGTCCCAACGGGTATATATACCGGATACATTTCTCAAAATCCAATCCATCATTCTTTTCAGTATCGCCGACCAATGAAAACTTACCGAGCACCTGTTTACCTCCATTTCAAAATATACTGACGCCATCAATATAACGACGGACCATCGTTTACCTCATCTGGGCCCTGGCCATTGTGAATATACGCGCTGCACCGTTGCTAGACCCACCACGGACAGACTAGTGCAGTGCATATCCAACACGATTCCTCCACAACTCCCCATTCCAGGCCAACACCACCTTTTAGAAACCGCACCGGTGGGAATCCGTCTCCTTCTTTCCAAAACTGATACTATGACAAAAATGTCAAAGAAGAACGGTCCGCGTACCGGCGCTGACCTAGATCTTCTCCATCCACCCAAGATTTTGAAATCAACTTCACCCTCTACTGCCCGCAGCCAATCACCTATCAAAAATTTGACACATTCAAGCACTTTCTCCGAAGTCCTCGTCTCGACCGACATACTGAAGACAGTTGTTCGCCCAGCCACACTCTCACTTCCGACAACACAATGCTCTCTTCTAACGACGGAATTTCGACATTGACAACAGATCCGACACATAGTCTCCTAATAGCACTCTCCAATCCCCAGTTCTACTCAAAATCCCGGCTCCTCCTCCAATAATAATAAATTCATTTATCTGGAGCACCACAGACCCATTCATATTTGACCTTCAAGCTCTTCCCCAAGAAAGCGTTGTAGCTAAAGCCATTTCAGATGACAACATAATGATCAAAACTACCAACTTAAGCCAATTCAGAAACATACAAAATACCATCATGAAACATAAAATTCAATTATTCACCCATGGACCATCAGTCGATCGTCTAATCAAAATAGTCATTACAGGCATACCTACCAACATTATCACAGACGAAATCAAATCCGGACTCACATCCCTAACCTTTGAAGTACAACTGATTAAACATTTTGGAACCCCTGAAAAGCCAATGCCCATTTGTCTCGTTCTTATAATAGGCACAAATATCAAAGAAATCTATGAACTAAGCGAATTAATCGACTTAAAACTCTCAGTCCAGGCCTTCAGGATACCCTGACCCAGCTAATATCACAATTGCCAAAGATTCGGTCATGGCTCAGGCAACTGTAATCTCTCTCCTTGTTGTGTCATGTGCGCAGGAAATAACACAACAAAAAATGCTCTAAAACTATAGACATAAGTCCTACACGCTTCAATTATGGCGGAGCCCACACCGCAAAATTTCGAGGTTGTCCTTCACACACAGAGGCGGCCAAAACCGCCAACTTATCAAATTTAAAACCAAACCAGCATCAAACTACCATCCTTCTTAACCGCCACTCAAATACCCACGACGCCTACCCGTAAATCAACTCACCATATTCTACTCTTATCAGCCCACCTTGAACCACCAACTACAACCGATCGGTTTACAACGAAATCTCTTCCAATCAGAACCTCATCATTCCCATGGTTATATAACTCTTATCTGCAGTCACATCGGCTAACAACCCAAAAGCCATCATGATATGTACAATCAACTCATTCCTAAAACTATTATCACCAAACCAAATTGAATAACCTAAAAATTATTCATTGGGGCTCTAATGAATTTTCCCTCAAAACGAACGAACATCACGCTCTTGCAACCAAGCACAAAATTGATATAATCCTCCTAAGCGAGACTCATCTTAAATCTACTTTAATACTCAAATTACCAAATGATCACTCTTACAGGACCGATCTTCCTCCAATCAGGGTCTCTCCTACTCGGAGCAGCAGAACGGCTGTTCTAGTTCATCGTCGTATAACTCACATACTAACAAAATTTAAAACATCAACTCAATCCACTGACATAAGCTCGAAAATCAACAACCAAACCAAAATAGATCCTCACTCACTTCAAATATTCAAACAGCCATAGAATCAGGCGTCTTCACTTCACCAAACAAAAAATCCTCCAAATTTTTCCCCGCCGAAATCCTCAGCGAAATCTTCATTAAAAATAAATTACGCAAAGAATGGCAGAGAACCAGGGATCCCACTATCAAAAGAAAACTTAACTCAAAATCAAATTCTTAATGTCTATAATGTACACGCATAAACAGGACGAATGGGACATATTTCTTTACTTCATCAGTCTCCAAAATTCCTCAATATTCACCACGGAAAAACCACGTAGTTCTATTGTTATTCAATATATACAATTTCCACTTTTAATCCTTTTCTAAGAGAAATTAATAATCTTATGTTATTTTACTCAAAAAATTGTTTTATAAAAAATAAAAATGTTCCAGTGGCATAAATTGTTTTTAAAGTTTTAATTTTTTCTAAATATTAAATACCAAATTTGTAACAATATAAGATATACATCTTTTAATTTAATTTTAAGTTTAAGTATGTGATATTACGTGTACATGTACAGCGTATCATATGTTTTAAAATAAATAGTAGCTGCTCAGTAAAAAATACAGAAACACAATATACTGAGGCCACATATGTGTAATTTTATGTCGATTTTATTTATAACATTGTATGAAAGTCAGACCAAACGTAAAACTACTAAAATATAATTCAGAATTATGTTAAATTTATTTCGTCACTTTTTTTTCTTTCAAAGTGTTCTTTTAATAATTTTAATGATCAGATTTTTTTACGTTATTTCAATACTAGATATATAGAAATAAATATAGAATTTAACAGGATTATAATATTTTACTATTATTGTAATACTTTTTATTTTACCAATATTTAAAATATTTTTTTAATGAATGTAATAATTTAAAACTATTTGGCCATAACTGGAATACAATAATATATTTTCATTATAAGTTAGGTACAAAATATACATTGTAATTGTATCTGGGATCCTTTAAGCCTTACCAGAGGGTAGCGAGCGTCCGCTAAAAGGTTAGCCATATCCTGCACACACGTGATTAAAGCATGGCAGTCACCCACTGCTGAGTCTTAGGACAACAACGCATGCACAACGGCACAAGCTTGATAGATACTCGACATAACCCCATTCCGGAGCGACCCTGTTCGGGGATGCTAAGGCTTCCCGGTGGCGGTAGGGGGAGCTACTATGTGGTTTATAAGCCAAGACTGGCTAGGTAAAAATCCTACGGTGTTAGGGTCACGCAGGGGTAACTTTTTGCGCGTCCGTCCACCTGGTGTATTGATCCGCTTTAACATCAAAAAAACCGGAGGTTTGCATGGGACCATACACTTGGCAGGAGTAGGATAGACTCCCTTCTGACCAGAGTCGTAAGTAACTGGCAGGAGTGTATTACCCTGTCAGTTAATCTGATACAGTCCGTGCATACGGGGACGGGTTGGTGTTCGTCTTCCATATGTCGACGTTAGGCTGCCGTGGAGAGGCAACTCTGCCGTTGCAGACCAGATGCCTGCTGGTCTCTTGAATAGCGCTCAGTTCTAATAAAAGGTGTTTAGCAGGGCTAGAACAGCAAAAACCCCCAAAAACCTAAGGGTTAACTGTAAAATACTAAAATGATTAAAATTAAAATAGTAATACGTGGATATTGAAAAATTAATAACTTAATAATTTAAAAGATTAATATTGAATGTGTGGAAACCCATAACCATATCACTCCAAAAATAAACCAGTAATAATAATCTGAATATATATATATATATATATATATATATATAAATATATTTAAAAAAAAAAAAATCAAATGTTTAATAATTTTCATTTTAGTGATTATTCAGACATACAAAATCAGAAAAATTTAAATTTAATCCATACCCCCTTAACGGATGGTTAGATTTCACATTATGTAATACTTTTTAAGAGATCTCACTAATGTAAATCAGCTGTAATTATTATAACATGTTTTTTGATCCACGCTCATTGAATTATTAAGAAACCGTTTTGGTGTATTAACATTTAGCAATCGTTATGATGTCACATTGGATTATTATTTGTTCATTGAAAAAATTACCATTCGATTTTATTGTGGCCGGAGATGTACTTTTTTAAGCGTCAGATGGCGTGTTATAGTATTAATTGTAAGTTACATAATAAAATGTAATCGCGATGCTCGGGCTTTTAATATTCTGATGTAAACGTAACTGACAAAATGTCATTTTATGAATAATAGATAATAATAAATAAGTATTTTCTGGGTAATTATCATAATTTTGATATAATTTTTAATTTTTTGTAGCGGTAAAAGTCTATATATCCTCCCACTGCGTGGGGTGGAGTTTATACTATAATTTAATTCTTTATGTATTTGATTATTTTATACTTATGAAAGAACACCAATATCACTATATATACCAGGGCCAGATTTACAGTTGTTGAGGACCATGGCCATATGATGAGGTGGGAGAGCATTTTTAAAAGTGTCGTTTCTCTTTTGTGTTCCAGATTAATAATCACATTGAAACTTATATCGATTTTCTTTCCGGTCAGCCATATCGTGCATTCATACTCATAAAACATTCGTACTTTTTTACTGTAAACAACAGGGGCTGAATACATATATGTTGAATTTTCTAAGTCTAAGTATAGTTAGAAAATTTCTTGTATTATTTTATTAAATATCGAGGATTTTCTACCGACGAACGAAATTTAATGGGTGTCCGGTAAACCTTATTTGAGAAAGAGTTTAGGTAATTAATGAAAACTTAAAAATACTTAACTTAGGTATAATATTTATATAAGTATAAATAATATGTATTACTTACCTCGTATATGTTTATTAATATTTACGTATATTTCATTTTGTAATTTTGAAAAATACGAATACCTATATATCTTTATTATATTTTTTCAAAAAGTATTTATTCAAAATAATTTTTCCGCTACAATGCAAATCACTGCAATTCAATCACAGCAGATTAGGACCCTAAAGTGGTAGGGTCTGGGGCCACTGGTTCCATCTTAAATCCGGCCAAGATACATACACTGGAAAATACAATTATATGGTGCTTTTTAGTTAAAAAGTCCAATGTTCGGAATTGATAAATATACAAAATGTACGAATAATTATGTTGTACAATCTTTCGATGAGTAAAATAGATTTCTGTTTGATTGATTTTTACACTATAGTTCGTATACTAAAGGTATGACTTAGTATAATATATGTACCTACACAAAGATATTTGTTAAAAGTAACTTAACTATTACATGTTTTAGTAAGATCTGTAAATATTGTAAACTGTTACACACGTATTTGATACTACGAACGCACATTGCCTAGTTAAAATCTTCGGTGGATCTCGCGGTAAAAAAACGCTGCGGTAAATTGCTACATGACCAATTTTACCGCCGCGGTGGCCGTACATGATATACGATATACATATATTTACTAAAGTTTTTTAATTGAATATAACATAATATTCGAGTATACAAATATACAGTACATCATATTAATACATTCTTTCATTTTTAAATATAATTACATTCATGTTATATTTTGTAATGGTAATAATTTTAACCAACCTATTATTTATTATTATTTATTACCACAGGTTATTTATATACCTATTTATTATTTAAATATCATATTAATAAAATATTTAATTCAATTTAATTCGTATTATTACGTATTTGGGTCGATTGTGCATAAAATACATATAATTGATAACTGTTATAAAATAGGTATTCTATAAAAAAATTAACGTTTATTTTTACTATTTTCAATCATTTAAAATTTAGCGGCTATTATAGTTATTATTCTGTACTGATAACTGCTGGTATTCTTGATTTTTTTCTTATTTAATTTTTTTCCTTTCAATTATTTTTCTAATCAAGATGTCTTAAAAAAATATTGAAAAAAATATATTGTTGGTTAAAGATCATCCAATATTAAATATTGCATTCATTACCGCCACCGCCACCGCCACTACAACCGCTACCGCAACTACCACTGTTACCCCGGCAGTGTGTAAGGACCTTTACACAATAAATTTAATTTTTACGAAAAGAATAGGCAGTTTTTATTCATATTTTGTATTATCGTATTTAACTATTTAAGCAGGTGTACCTAAGTACGATTTTAAGCACAAAAGGAATAGAAACATACAAATGTAGGCCAGATTTTGTACATGCATTTTATACACCTTTTACACATATAAAATTATACTACTCGAACTTTTTTTTAAATGTAACATCACCACATACAACCTATTGAATTTTAAATTTTGTACAAAACCACATATATATGAATCAAGGTTAAAATATTCGAGGATTGAAGTATAAATTTGTGCGGATTAAATATCCATTTATTTATTCGATAAATAAAAAATACTATGGGTAGTCTAAATGCTGTGTATAATATCAAAAATCTCATTCTACTATGTCTTTGGAAAATTCCAACCAATTTGTAAAAATTTTTAATTGGTATTTTTCATTTGTAAATTATCACGTTTAAAGCTCAAATTTAAAAATTATTATTATTATATATTATATATTATATAATATACGTAATATGATAAAGTGTGTGTTCTTGAAGTTCAGTAATACTGATCCAGAGAGGTTTTCCAAGAGGATAGAGTTTGAAATATATTGTTCTTTACAATATTTTATTATAATAATTAGATCATGAACCAAGTTATTTTATAAATACCTACATATCTTAGTCTCAGAAAATAAAGTTTTTAATATAGATTATACATGACTTTTATTTAATTTTTAATCCTTCATCGGATGACGTAGTTCCAAATCAAATCCACAATCGTAGGAAGACTTAATTTTTGTTAAATAAAAATATTTATTACAAAGATTATACCACAGAATATATCAATTTACTTTTAATTAATTTCAACTAATGTCATGGACGTAATTAAAATTTTAAAGAACATAACTAATAGCGGTATCAGTTGAAGATGAATAACTTTAACAATAAATAAAACGATATTGGACACTCACTTTGTTACTCAAAATAATAATTACTTTAACTAATAAGTATGCTTAAACATTAAAAATCTTAGAAAATAAATTCTGAAAATTTAACATCAACAATTTTATGGAAATTAATTATATTACATATTATACTATATTGAATTTTTTTAAAGTATTTTATACAATTTCAATTGAATCTAAATTCCTAATTTTTTTAATTGAATTAAACATATTGATATTTTATTTATGTGTTTTACACTTTCGAATTACATTTGAGAATGTATTAATGCATTTTTAATAAAAACTGTCCAATATTTAAAAGGAATAATATATACATATCTTATATTAAATATTGAATTAAATGCATTCATAAATATAAATATTTTATTAAATAGTCATGTTATAACCTATATATTGATATATTGTATATATTATAATTCTAATTATCAAAATAAGTGTAGAATAGTATATGTTTAAAAGAAATATATGACTTTTATTTTTTACTTTATCTACTTTTATCATGAAATATGAATTTAAAAAAACTATCTAAAGTACAGAAGAATAGATACATTGATCAATCGATATACAATATATAATATTTAGTATGTCCGGTTTTAAATATACCACTTAAATACTTAATATATCAGTTGGATGACCTTAAATGTAAATGTTGATTTTTAGTAAAGCTAAGGAAGTATGAAATTAACAACTCATTCTGTGCGCCCAAGCATAATAAAACTTATTTAATTTTAAATGAGAACACAAATTTTTATTACTGTATCCGGACAAACCGAATTTTTTCAAAACATTTTTGTCTGAAAATAATTTTTTGTGAATCCAAAATTAACCGAATACAGTTGTTTTAAAAATTACTTCACGTATAGAGAGATAATGCTATTACGAGTAAAACTCGTGTTAACATAATTTTACATAAAATATATATTTTGCTCAAACTAAAAATATGAAAACATCAGTAGCGGCCCGTGTTAAGGAGCACAGGCGCATGTGCACCGCCAAAAATTTCAGTAAATTAGCGTGTTTTTATATATAATATTATTATATATTTATCGCTATTTTAGTAATTGTTGTGCCCGTGAATATTATTATTGTACCTACATATTATTACACATCGCACAGCATGTATTGTTAGTTGCTGCTGTTAGCCGGTCATTCGTGGCTATAGAGTACATAATATAGATAGTATCCTTATTCTATGGTGTCGGTCATCGTCCCGACGTGCCGTCGATACCGCAGTGCTGTCCGTCGCGCATACTTGAAAAACGTATGTATGATGCGCGGTTTACACACGCACAGTTTTATTTTATTGCCTCTCCGGAGAAAATACACAGTGCTAAATATTATATAGTAATTCCACAAAAAGCTAGTTTGAACCGCCAACTATGTATATCTAACTATATTTTGTGGCCGTATGTCGTAACGACGTTCGTCTTTTGGTACAGTTATTATCTATCCATTTTCAGACGTTACCAGGATATCACTCATCTAGGTTATATAGGCATAAGATAAATTGAAATATGTTTTACATGAATGTAGGTATTTTCCTAATAAAATCAATGACATCACGTTCGTTATTCCAGTACCTACCTATTATATCGACATTTTAGAGAAAATAACATAATTTTATAATATTGTTAATACATATAATATTTGATATCTGTAGGATGTGGATTTAGGTTGTGCATCACCAGATACTTCACTCACGAGCCACTACTGGAAAACATAATACATAGTACAGGACACGGTCTTGTATAATACAGGTCAGGCAAGACGGTCATTTATTGGGTTTACTTAGGGCCAGTTGTACTACGGTTAAACTATGATTAAGGTTTAATCAATGATTAAAGATTTTTGGTCGTTGTACAGTGGTGGTTAACTTCTTAATCTCCGATTAAAGGACCGTAAATTTAACCGACGAATCGAGGTCGGTTAAACAGCGATTAGTTGATTTTTGTGAAATATTTCGTTATCACATCTTATTCTGTAGCGTTATCACAACATAACGTTCGCGTTTTTCATGGTTGTACTTTTTGCTCTTCGTTTCTTGCTAGTTTTTGTACTTATTGTATTAAACTATTATTGAGAATCTGCGATACATATTTTATTATAATGTACTTCGACGACGACTCGGATTTTGAAGATGAAGAGTTTGATGAATTGGCCGTATTGGTGGCATTTCCCAGACAACGTCGAATATTTAGACCTAGAACAGATCACTTTTCTTGGTGGAGGGACGACGAGTTTTTCGATAGATTTCGTCTATCAAAAAATAAAGTTCGGTTTATCATTGATTTGATAGGTGACCGCATCTGTTCTCGTACTGACTGGTAAGTTATTCCTAGATTTTATAATAGGTATATTATAAATTACGTACGTACTAATAACAAACATATATTTTGTAGGAATCATGCTGTCAGTTCCGAACATAAAGTACTTCTGACATTAAGATACTATGCTACAGGATCAATGTTGGTTGTATGCGGAGATTTTATAGGGATTCACAAGTCAACTGCTAGTAGGATAGCTAAACAAGTTTCACATCATATCGCTATGTTGCGTCCATAGTTCATCGATTTTCCACATATAGAAAAAAACATAAAACGGTAAAACAAGATTTTTATAATATTGCAAAATTCCCTATGGTTATCGGTGCAATCGATTATAACACGTTAAAATTAAATCCCCCGGAGGAGACAATGCAGAAGCGTACAGGAATAGAAAAAGATTCTTCTCGATAAATGTGCAAACCATTTGTGATGCCAATTTGAAAATCCATTGTTGCTAGGTGGCCTAGATCTATACATGATTCTACTATATTTAACAACTCTGCAGTACGAGGAAAATTTGAAAGGGGTGAAAAGAAAAATTGTCTTTTAGTAGCTGACAGTGGCTATGCACAACGGAGTTATATGATGACTATTTGGAAATCCTCACACAGCATTAAATCCAGCATTGGGGATTACTGCAGCTGCCATAGACAAGTATAACGAATCTTTAATCAGGACAAGAAATACAATAGAAAGAAGCTATGGAGTCTGGAAACGTCGATTCCCTATTTTAGCCACAGGTATAAATGTACAAATATCATCGTCACAAAGCATAATAGTAGTAACAGCAGTACTACACAATATAGCTTGTAACTTTAATGAAATAATCCCTAGAGTGACATCTGAGATAAAACCGTCAATTCAAATTACAGACTTTAATAATATGGGAGATATTATTGGTACAAATACTGTAAATAATACTAGAAATAGATTAATTCGTTATTTTAAAAATTTTCTATAATTTTATTTAATTAATTTTTTGTAATGCTTAAATATAAGTTAAATCAAGTATTGTAATTGTAAATATTATAAATGTATATTTAGTAAGTAGTATTTAATATTTTATTTGTACATATTTGTATTTATATATTACAATAAATGTTGTTTTTGAAGCTGTAATATTTCTATGTCTATTTGGTGTTTTTCAGCCATCATTTTCATTTCAATATTATGTTTTTCGAGCATTAATTCCATTTTAAGCTTGTGCTGTTCGATAAAAGCGCTTTTTTGCTGTTCACTAAGAGATACACGAGTGGATGCCCAACTGGTAATTTTATCTTGATATAATTTTTGTTTTTGAGGTATGGTTTTCTATAACAAAACATAAATTTTACTATAACTATCTATAAAGGTTCATTAATATAAAACACAAACCAGTTGATGTAGAATCATTGGTTGTCAAGGTTGACCGGGATTTTAAATCCATAGGGGTGTAGTTAGTCCAGTCCCTTTTTGAGGTACTTGGTACTGGTTCATTTTCAATTGGTTCTATGGGAGAAGTAAAATAATTTTTAATTAAGTAGGTAGGTAGGTAGGTAACTAAATATTTTATTAATTAAAATGGTTTCATTTCATACAAATATATGATATTGTTTACACATGCAAATAATATATTATATTTGGTATATTCAGCTACATATAAAAAG
>JAIPRL010003719.1:0-44245 GCA_025469235.1 Pemphigus obesinymphae | reverse complement strand
ATGCGTTGTTGTTATATCACAATCGCAGTTTGATAACGTTTGTTTACCGATTGTGCCTACATTGCATATGGCGTCGGCTTCACTGATAATAAGAAGACGGCTATCTAGTATTATTATATATCTATGGGTATTTAGGTGACCAGACGTACTTTTTTTTCGTAGGACAGTACTTTTTTTTGTTGCATTGTCGTAGTGTTCTTCACAATAATGTTAAGTACATGGAATTGTAGTACTCTTTTTTTTTTTTTTAAATATCAGTGGTTAATACATGTATTTTATTATTTTTCATGACTCAATTATTTATATTACTACAACGCTGTATATACTTACTACTTAGTACTTAAAAATTCATTTATTTTCAGTTTATTCAGTTTCAAATAGGTAGTACTTCATCACACAGACTCCATTGGTGTATTTTGCCTGTGTCCTTGGGGGGAGGAGGGCGAAACCGATTTTTTTATATGTATTGAATATATATTCATTCATTCATTTAATCTTATCTGTAGGTATATAATGCGTAGGCAAATTATTTTGTTTTATTATAATTTTAAGTAAATTATTCAAAAAATTATTTTCTAATTTTATATCATATTTTTATTATTTACTGTACAAGTATTTAATTTATACACCAAAGTGTTTTTTAGTTTGAGTAAAAACTGTTAAATTTTTCGTATTTTATATAATATCTATACTCAATAATTATCTAATTATTGTGCTAGAAAAATTAATTTTATTATTGTTATTATATTATTAGGTAGGTACTGTATGCTTTTTGAAAAATATTTTAAAACATAATTTGTTATTTGTAAATAATATATATTTTTAAATAGTATTTATTTAAAAATATATTCAAAAGGAAAGACGAATTTTAAAAATTGTAATATTAATATATTTAAAATGATTATTTGCAAAACTGCGTAACAATAATATGAGCATATATATACTCGTATATTAAATTATCATACATATGTGATAACGGTGCAGTATTGTTAGCTCATTTTTTTTTTAAATTATATTTTACTTAATATGTAGTTATTTATCTTTACGTTTGTTCAGTTTTGCTTTATCATAAAAATCTGGTTTATTGTTTTTTTTTTTTTTTTTTTTTTTTAATTACGACTTTCTTGCCAGTTTTTATAGTTATCTCTTTCTCGTTCCGTATTCTATGATATCTCGTAGTGACGTCACACTGTCCTTCGGATATTGTTTCTTGTCTACAGTATACAATGTATACTAATTGGTTTGGGTACTTTTTGCCTAAAATCTTGTTAATATGGTCCATAATTTTGAATCTTTGTCGTCGGAGTTCAATAAGTGGACCAAATCTATATATTGAGTTAATTCTTAAGAAATCCATTCGTGATATTATTGAGATTAGCGATGATTTATTAGATGTTTCTAATCAGGTTTAACAAATGATTATGTTCGGAATTAAAATTTTTTTGACTCCATCAAGCTTTATTGCTGTTTTGTTCGATCTATTCTGGATTATGGGCTAATTATCTGAAATCTGCACACGGCAAATGACAGATGTAAAATTGAGCACATGCAGTGTTTTTAATATTTGCTGCATTTACACTTAATGTTTATTGTCTTCCACATCATTATTCACCCGTACTCTATTATTTAGATCTCATTTCATTATCCGATAGAAGAACTTAAGCTAATCATTTAAAGAATTTAAGCTTAAATAACATTAATGACCTCATTGATGACCCTAAACTTTTGAATGGTATTATGTTCCGTGTTTTAGTATATAACTCACACAGATATTATCCTTTTTACATTCCCCTTTGTAACACTTTCCTATTTGAGGAACAATCCACATTTTAGATTATTGCATTTAGCTAATGAGGATGCTTCCTTTTTATGATTTATTAAATTTTAAACTATTCACATAATATTTTTAATCTATTATCAAATTTCTATGAAAAAAATTATATTTCATATTAAAGTGTTTACATACTGATACGAAACTAATACGGTTACAATTTACCGATAATCACCACACCGACGCCACGTCACAAAATATTGTCGTATCGATATTGTGTCATATAATATCATAGCAGTGTATGAGCAGTGAACACCTTTGCACATATTGGCTATAATAACTGGTAATCAAAATTATTTAATATGTACGTAATATTATAGACTGACAAATGTTATAAAAAACATAAAACTAAAAAAAAATTTCGATTGTATCTATCATATATGAAGTATATGAATTATGAATTATTTTCAATAATGAAAGCAAAACAATTTAAAAATGGCCTCTTGAAAATACCATTCTAATTAAATTTGCTACCACTCTACCGGAGAGTAGGTAACGATTCAATCAAGTCTTAACAATGTTAATAATAACAAACATTATTGTGAAACCTTAGTATGGAATGAAATTCCATAGTTAGGTTTGAATGAAATCACTCAAACCATATTTGTGTTTATACAATAATTTGTATATCTCATATCTACATCATAATACCAGTCATATACTTTTAGAGAGAGAGAGAGAGAGAGAGAGAGAGAGAAAGTGAGAGAGATAATAAACATTATAGAATTAATGTCTATATAAATATGAACGGGTAAACTGGCATCGCCCTTTATTCAGAGAATTTTCTTGTTTCAGTAACACAGTTTTAGATAGTTTTTCGTACAATATTTAAATAAATTTACTTTGATATCTTTGCAAATATTTAAATTGGGTTGACTCAATAACTTACACAGTATACAGATGACGCCACGTTCAAAGTTATAAACAGAATATCATCGGTTTTTTGATACGTAAGTCAGTATGACGGTAGTTGGGACTTGATCAAAGTCAAACATCAAATATTTAAACACATGAGTTTGTTACTTATTAATATTTTGATTGGTTGTCTTAAGTCACAGTCAATATGCGTCTTTTTATATACTATCGAATCATTTTCCTCCATATTTTCTTTATAACTTCAAATAAATTGATGTAAAAATAAGTTCGTATAATGCAAGTTATACATAGGATAATATTATAATATTAATTGTATACTGCAGATCTGGACATTAACTTTTACATAATTCAAACCTAGGCTATAATATTATATATAATTAACTGTTAATTTTTTGTAAAATATTCCCATGCATGCAGACAACACATATCTGTAGGTAACCATAGTAACTACAGAGTAAAATTAAATATTTGTATTACGTATCTAAAATATAATGAACATTTACGTGTGTAAATGTTATTTGATATTTTAGCTTTTCCAAATGCTACAAAATACAAATACGTATATAATATTTTGAAAGTAGGTAAATATAAAAATAAAGTTTAAATATTGTTAGGTACTTTATAGCTATACCATATATTTATTATATGTATATATAGGTAGTTCGCTTTGAAAAACAAAATAAACGAGCAATAAACATTTAATCATTCATTCAACTAATCTATAAACTATAAAGAAACATCATTAAGTACATTATATTTAATGGCGTAATCAGGATTTTTGAAAGTGAGGGGGCCAGTTATTATTAAGTGCCGCTATTTTGTGAAAAAAAAAGACCAATCCATTCTCGAATAACAAACAGTGCCGGCCCAAGGTATAGGCGAGCTAGGTGCCAGCCTAGAGCGTCACTTTCGTAGGGGCGGCACTTTCATAGGGGCGGCATTTTTTGTACTTATTTGAAGAGGTGAGTAATTACGTTTTTAAGAAAATTTAAGAAGTTTCTGGAAGAAAATGTATACGATAGGGAATAATATGCGACAGGGTATGCGCAAATTCTAGAAAAAGTTTATGGCTTTTTTATATTTTTGAAATATTAAAATAATAAATAAAATGAATAATATATAAAAATTGTAATTTTGCCTAGTGCACTATTTTTACTTGAGCCGGTCCTGATAACAAATTATATACATTCGTTTACTACTTGTAATATTATTTAAGCAATAATATAAACAATTTAGTCCATCATTCCATCTGTTTTTTATAATTTTATTATTATTTTAATTTGAAAGCATAAACGATTCTGAATGAAGTTTAGAATAATATTCTTTGCTAATTTATAAAAATGTTGCGTTTTTTTGGTAGTTTTCCTTTATGTTTATGGGAATGTAGTACATGCTAAGTTATTTTTGTCTGATACACGTGCAACATAGTAAAATCGGGTTTTGTACTTCCAATTTTATGAACAATTTGTTAACTTTAGAATATGATAATATCATAATTAGTAAATAGAACATAATCGATGACACGTAAGAATTATTATTATTATTATTTCTACATGTCTTATATTACGTTCTCTTTATTAATATTATCATCATATCCTAAAATTAACCCTTTGTTCACGAAATTGAAAATACAAAACTAAATTTTACTGTGTTGTGCATGTGTCAGATAAAAACAACTGGGTCAGGTACAACGTTCCTTTAATCATTTGAACAGTAAATTATTTTTGTATGAGAGTGAACTATTTTTATAAAAGTATTGGTTTTTCACTTAAAGTAAGGCGTCATTTGACGTTTTCAATATATATGTATAAAAAAAGTTTTAAAACTATTTATTGAAAAATTATCTTTATTAGGTACTAACAAGAAAAACGTGTACCCAAAAAACTCCTGTTCAATACTTTTTACCAAAATGTATACCTACATAAAATATTAAATCATGCATTTTTTCTTATAAATTTTTAAAAATATTAAAATATTTTGATATTTTTATCCGGTTTTGTATAATATTAGACTAGTACTATAGTTAATAGTTCATGCTAATTTAAAGTTTATTATTAGAATAGTTTTCAGAATTATAACAATGTTTAGTTATTTTAGTGGTTTTGCTTTATGTTTAAGAAAAATAATAGAAAAATCAAAAAATAACATTATAAAAGTACCCACAAGAAAAAAGAACCATAATATAATATTTACCTCTTAAAGTATGTATACATATTTTTTAATTTATGAATTTTTAAATTTTATTATCATTAGTCATTAATAATATGCTCTAAAAAATTTCAAACTAAGAAATATGCTCTTAAAACCAAACAAATTTCTAAATGTGCAAAAACATGCACTAAAAACTTTTCTTCGTAGTGTCTTGAAACTAATTTCTAGTTTACTTAGCAATAAATCTAATAACCCACAAAAAACATGCAAATGCAACAACTTCCGAGCACTACTTATGATTAATATATTTTCATAAAAACGTTTCAAATATTCTACCCCCATCTGATATTCGATAAAAATAGCAAATTACTTATAAACAGAGCAATAGCCAATAAACGTATTATTCGACAATAATTGGTTGGATCTAAAAGTTGAATTATTTAACTTGTAGTTCAATCAAAATTGTACACATTATATAGATATATTAGTATATTAAATATTTGACATTCTGCTATAATTTTAGACATTGTTTGTATAAATTTCCACTTATTGAGCAAATTTTAATACACAGCTTACTATTAACAATTAAACCAATTAAGCTTAAATTCAAAAATCATTTCAGCTCAATAGGTACGTGGTATTTTTTTAGAAACGTTTTAAAAAGCGAATAGGAAATATAAGATAAAATGTTTTTAAATTTATATTTATTTTTTTAACAGTTGAAAAGAAAATATGTACCTCCTATACTTATAATATAACTATTTAGGTATATACTGTATAAGCAGTATATTTCATTTTACTTGAATTTTGAATGATATTTACATTAAGTTATAATACAATAATATTATCACTTTTATTAATAATCTTGGAGGTCTATTTTTAAAATATAATATGATGTATTATAATAAAAAATATCCGGTATTTTGATGTGAGATGAATAATGAAATAAAATGTGTATTTTAAAAATATTGTATATATTGTACGAGTATATTTAAACGATATTTAAATCGAAAAAAAATGAAATATTCTTATATTTTTTTGTTTTCATATAACAACAATAATTACATTTATGAAGTTAAGTTTTTATAAGAATTTAAAGCATGTTAAATAATAAATTATCATTTAAAAGAAGTTCAAACTCGAAAAAAGCTAGAAAATTAGCTTTCATCTTTGATGGAAAGCATTGTGCTGGGAATGGTTCTAATAAACATCCTTATTTTATTATACTTGTTCTATACATAAATTGTTTACGATTTTTTGGATTTTTACGTCTTTGGACAATCTATGTAATTTTTGGCTTCATTACAGTCGTCTGCTAACCATAATAAATAAATAGTTTAATAAATTATTAAATAAAAAAATTAAAATAAAATATAAATAATATGTGACTTGATTGCATATCCTGCATTTATGAAGATGTTGACTAAGCCTAAGTAAAATTTAACTTTTCTGTATCTTAAAATGTACCATTGATTAAATTTAATAAATTATTAACTTACATTGATTTATCTACATGTAGTTCATAAAATATTGCTGAACATGATATAAAATTTTCTGTAGAAAATTGTATATCTACTGATGCTATCTTATTGTGTAATTAATTGTAAGAAAGCAAGGGTTTTATACTTCTGCATGAAGCTAGCTAAAGTTCTAGAAACTAAACATTAACATTCTATAAGATATTCTCATCACCAAATAAAAGTGTTATCTATAATAGTCATCAAAATCATGCACATCTTTTATTTTTATTTTTTATGTATACAATGTATATTGTATATACCCGAGTCTCATCAACATATTTCAGTTGAAAATTGCATTAAAGAAAGCGAATGAGAAAAATTGAATTTAAATAGTTTAGTCGTTAACTTTACTCGATTAAATTGTCTGGCGTAGGTACTATACAGTCCACCAATTGAACTCATACTACTAGTATAATTTGAATAACTTTTCTATAGGTACCTACTAAAATTTGTTCAGTTACCAAAATATATTATTCAATAACGTGATTACTAATAAAAACTATATATATGGTTGCAATATTTTTGAACAAAAGTCTCGTGCAGACTATAAAACTTGATAACTTGATATTGAAATACTTTAGAAACAATTTAATCGTAAAAGTACATAAAATAGTAAAGTAGGTTATAAAATAAAATGACAGTTAATGACAAATTTAAGTAGTTTCAATATAAAAAATTATTATCAAAATATGTTCTTCAAGATCAAATAAATATTGAAATAACATTAATAAATTACACTAATGGAAACTCATATTATCTGCTAAGTATAATTTTAAATAGTTACTAAACTTGACTTCTAAAATTATTTATTTTATAGACTTCACCATAATATAGAATATCAAAGTGCATTTAATACTGTGGCATTTACTGTAGATACCTATAATATATAGGGGACGACAGGGAACATTGATACATACGTTTTTTAATATGTAATATTTCAGATGATAATAAAAATATAATCAAATATATAATACAATATATAATATTACAAATATTATATTGGAATAACTATAATAAATATAACGTAAAACCCCTCCCTAAATTTTATTATTTCCACTATATTTATAAAATATTTCCATTAGAAACGGTAATTTGTCTAAACGTTTAAGAAAACTACGGGAAAAATCGAAAAATGTCATACCAACTAGAACCAAATTGTTTTAAAGAAAGCTATTTTCTTCAAAATTCCTATTTGACTACGTCTACCTAAAAAAATGTAAATAAACACAAATGAAAAAATACATATCATATTAAAACCAATAAACTTCTCCCTATGTTGAGTCAAAAATCAAATTTAAATTATGCATGTGAAGTTAGTCCACTCATTTTGTCGGATCAGTCCCAAATTACAACCAATATTTAGCATATTAATAGCAAATAATTGCAAATTGGTTTTTAGAATTTGCAAATCAAAATTCCAATATTGGGGAATTTTTCAAGATTTTTATACAATGTTTACTATTAGAAGTACGGAAACATGTTTTATTTTAAACAAATACCGTAATTACACAACAATAAAATATGAAAATTAAATTAATTTCTAAAAATCAATTTACAATTAATTTTCTAAATATTCATAGTAATTTGGGACTAATCAGACAAAGTAGGAGGGGGGGGGCTTACTTCACGAAAATATTTAAATGTACACTTAACACAGATTTAAATTACTGAAAACACACTAAAATCGTATAATAGTTTTGAATATTTTTGTTTCTCCTAAATACTAAAAAAATTAATTAAATATCTTTAATATTTTTGAATAAATAATAAATTATAAATTATTTTACCTAAGGATTTAGGATAAGGATAAGGATTTTTAATATTTATTAATGCTAAAGCTAAATCAGGCACATCAAGTATACAAAAGTTGTGCACTCTTAAGTATGAAACCTCAATTACATTGTTCATGTATTTTTCTTTAATTACTTTTACAATATAATAATCTGAATTTTGTTTTATTGATATTAATTTTACTGATTCCCGTACGCACAGTACCGTTCAATATTTCAGAAAGAATATGTATATAACTTTTTACTATGTATTAATACCCTTTTCACACGATAATAGTTATTGTGCTATCCCTAGTATAATATAGCTTGTATACTATCTTCTAGTTCCATGTGAATTACAACAAAAATATACTAGTTAAAAATATGCCGTTACTGAATATCTATAGAATTTTCGTTAATAGAACATATTCTATTTTTCGCACTCAATAACAGCATAGAAATATTTACAACCAATCCGAATATAGAAAATATTATTATAGCTAACTACTGATAGACCGAATATTAAAAAAAAAAAAAATTCATTTTCGTTGTATACTTTCATACAGTTTATTTTCCGTTTTCTATATAATAATGTCGCCAAAAATGACATCGCCTTGGTCGATACTATTAATATCTATATTAGGTATGTCAATATCACTATAGGTAATAATTATTATATTAATTGAAAATCACAGTTAAAATACATGTTTATATGACACAAAATCACCAATATTATACAAACTTGGATAGTATTCAGAATACTTTTTAAGTATTCCGAATATTTTTTTTAAGGTTCAATCACATTTTTAAAAATAATTTCATTTTTTTCCGTTGGTCTAAATTGTGTTTGTGTATAAGTACATACTATTTTATATTAGTATATTAGGTGTATATATATGTACTATGCAATGTAAATATAAAAATTTTTTTGTTTTACAAAATTGTTTCTTATGTGATACACAAAGTGACTGTGCATACGGGCATAAGATATTGTATCCTTTCTTTGTATCATTTAGCCATTCCAAATGGAAAAAATCAACGCTTTTTTATCGTTTTACATAGGTAAGTATCTAAAACGACTAAAACAAATTTATAATTTATATTATAGTCTACATAATAGTAAAGGTGTTTAATATTCTATATAGATAAAAATACAACTGATATAAATTTAAAAGTTATTAAACTGTTAATTTCTTCACATACCATTTTCTAACATAATATATATGTTTATACAAATAAAAACTATACAGAAAATCGAACAGTTCGCATTTTGAACTACTTATACCCATAAACGCAAATTGAATTGATTATCCAACCACCGTGACAATAAAGGAATATATTTGTATGAATGTAAAGCTCTGCGGCTTCTTCACGCGAATATTGTTTTACTTAATAATGCAAATAGAATACATTTGTAGCTTAAATAATTAATTGATGTATTATTCATTCAAACCGACTGAGTTAGGAGGAATAATTGGCATAGGTATTGTTGTAGAAGTACGTTTTTAGAATATAATATTGGATTTCAATTGAAATATAAAACCTACTATAAAATTGTTACAATAAATTTATTATTAGGCAATCATGAATTGATTGGAAGATGTGGATAGTATTATGGTTTAAAATAACACATTCATTTTTTTTTAATTTCAAAAGTTTTTATCACTCGTGAAATGTAACTACGCTGATGTATATCTACGATCATAATATTAACAAAAAATAATGATTTTTATTATACCATTTTAGTAAAAAAATAACAATATGAGGACGGGTGAAATTTAATCCGAACTATTCAATTTAAAGGTGATCTGACTCGAACTAGAACTTTGCTCTTTTTCTGCCTTATATTCAAATGATTTAGTTAAGTATTACAATAATTTAAAAAATACGTTTAAAATTAGGTTACTACATTATGTAAAAGTTAATAATAATCAGAAAACCTTATTTTAAACGTATTATCAACAAATTCAAACAGTTTTTTTATTGTCCATATAGTTTTACCCATCTCTATCTACTATTAATGAAATACCCGATACTGTTCAATGTACATTATTGTATAATACGATATTCAAATACAGTGAGGTAAATTAGTCAATACGTGCCTATATCATAATTTTCAGCCTAATGTTAGACACACTCTTGAAATGGCCACTATATATTATGGTATACCTATCTGGTGTCGGTAGATGACAAGCCAACCCGAGAAGTATGATATTTGTAATCATATTAATCGACGAGTGCACATGTAGGTATAATAAGCTTGACAATACGTTTTGATACTTTACTACAATTATTATACAGATGGAACAAGTATAACCGTTTCCTTACTGTATTTACATCCCTTGATGAGATTTTACACATATTAAACTGTATACTAAGAAACTACAAACCAGCTTTTTGATGGAGACTGTTAAATGGGTAAAAACAGTGTTTGTGTAAAGAAAGATTCGAGACGAGTATATAAATCCTGTAATATTATTTTTAATTCTAAACGTTACGGTTGCCTTGTAAAAAAGAATCGATTACAATACGAATTTATTACAAGCATACCTATACTTATGGTTTTTCATTTTATAGAAGAGTTAATGAAGCGTATTATCCTTAGCTTATGAAGTATTATCCATTTATTGTTAATATTAACCAGATATTTTTAAATAATTTTCTTGGCGGTCGCACACTTAGCTAATATTTAATTATTCGATTTAATTAATTAGTAATTATTACATGATAAAATTTACATATTTTTATACTTATATACGGATATACTTATTGTAAATGTAGGTACTTACTTAAATAATTTTGGATATAATAATATTTACACTACTTATAAAACCTTATGGTAAATTACAATAAAATAATTTTTTAATTTTATGATTACTTAACTTATTATGAATAACTGAAAATCACTAACTTGTAAATTAACTACTTACTATTTAATATTTTACTTACTAACTTTTTAACTTAATGAATTACTATTTTGATTTAAAACGTTAAATTACTTGGAACAATTTAACAAACTTTTATATATTGAAAATTTAAATCCTAGAATGTATAAATATATTTTTTTAAAAATTCGTTATTAGGTACTATATATTAGGTATGATATCTATGTGTAAACTAGTAATACACATATAAGGAGACCAAACCCCATACATGAAAATTAATTAAATTAGTATAATACATTTAATGTTTAAAGTGTTTTAATAATTTAAATTGCTAATGTGTTGTATTATTCTCATATTTATTTCTGATAATATTTTTACAATAACCCACAAAAATATAAGTAATTTTTATTTAAAATATGTATAATATAAATGTGCACCTATTTTATAAAAAATTAGCTAAACTAGCCTTATATTAAATTATATTTTATGAATACAAATGTTTGACTTAAAATCTTTTTAGTTAAGTATTTTCTTAGAATAATCTTAGTACGTACTATCTATGAATTTGGCTGCCTCAGGGTGTCTAGTATAGAGTTGACTAAATTTTTTCTTGTAAAAATTATAAATATATTCCATATTGTAATGTCAAATTTACATATTCAAATCACTGGAATTATAATAATAGTTCAAAATATCTAAAATGGTACCTATATTAATTGTAAACTCAATATATCTTTTAAATTCAATAATATTTTCGAAATTTACGTATTATTAAAAAGTAACTTTAAGAAGTAATCTAACTAAGCTATTTTTTATTAGTAACTAGTAACTTAACGAGTAATTTTTGTTCATCAAGAATTTGTAAATTATCTGAGTTACTCCATACAGTTTAGTAATTGTAATTTAGCTCATTTACTAAAATTGAGGAATTTTCCTAGCTTTGAGAATACTGCTACTTAAACAAAATACTTTAATTTTATGTTATTTAAAAAATACTCAATAATCTAATAAATTAATAACTTTTTATTCTATAGGTTATTGATAGACATAAATAAATGTAACCTTATTATAGAATATAATTTAAAGACTATACTTATAATGTTACAAATTTACAATATTATACTACCTAGTATACTAGTTTAAAATGCAGACTTTGTGCCTTATATATACACCAAATGATTATAATTAATTACTAACTCGTTATAGTAAGTATATGACTTATTGCTATATAATTTTAGGAAATTACTAATAAATCGTGTTTAAGAGATATAATTATTTAGGATAAGATATTATTATTTAGGCCCGAATACAAATATTTTTAGCTGCTAGAATTGATTATTTCTAGCTTTTAAGTGATAAAACATATTATTAATTGTTATGAAAGACAAGAAATAATATTAAAAATATATTCTGATTATTAAAAACATTTTTATAATATTACTATATTAAGTATATAATCGCTTATATGAACTGAAACATTATTGTAATATTTTAACTTTTTACTGTTTTGCATTATAAATGGACCAAATTTTATGAAATAAAATAGATAATAGAAAAAGTAGATAATTTAATATTTTGTAGTCTTTTAGGTGGCTTAAAACGACAGTGCATATATAATGTGATTTAAAGTCTACCTACGTTCCATAAATATAAGAAATACATAAAACTAGTAAATATACTCGTACTTTTATAGCTAATATGTAGTGCAGACGTATTATATGTATACATAATTAGTAATTAGTAAAGTGTATATAATATCACAAACGTTTTGGTTATACAATTTATTTTTTTTTCAGTTTAAAGTAAAATAGTTTGGTATATAATGTTAATATTTGGTTAAGTGCACATATTTGAATGTAAATTATTATTTATTTAAACACGCGTGTTTAGATTTGGAAAAATATTTAAATTATTATTATTATTATGTCTCTTTCACGTCATTTGTTGCAAACAAAATTTATTATTATTATTATAACATACATATATCTGTAAAAATCAAAACAAAATATACGAACGAATAAATGAAATTCAATTATGATTTGCGGTATCTACAAAATTAAAATTTATAGCGGTAACAATTAAAAAATTCAGAATAAAAATCAATTATCCCTAATATTTTAACAAATATATTTCAATTTATTACATATTTATTTAACTATTAATTAGTTTAAAAAGTTTAATAAATAAACAAACGTTACGTTATTTTTATAAGACATTTCTGTACTTACCTAATTTTTATCTAAATATAATTGGTTAGAATTACATAACATTGATTTTATGCATATTAATAAAAACATAACATATATTATATATTATAATAATATTAATAGTAAACATAATATAAATTAATAATCTAATAATAATAAATAGACTAAAAATTAAAAAAAAAAAATCATTAATTCAAAAATGTTTAATAATCATATACAATTTAATAGAAATTAATAAGAAAAACAAAATTATGATAATACAATTTATACGTCTTCATACATATTGCATCACTCGTACAAATAAATTATCGCATACGTAATAGAGGCGCCTTGAAGCTGTCCAGACCATCGGTTTAAGATCAATAATGGGCACACCAATCTATTTCCGCAGTGACATACTACTGAAACAATCTAAAACTATACGCCTGGCAGATAGTATTCGGGCACAGTCAAAACCAATGTTGGACAAAAATGAAAAGTCCCAGTATTCGCACAAACGCGAACTGGGTCGAATAAACATACCAATCGTGCAAATAAATAGCAAAATTAAACTCAGACCTATAGAATGGACCCAACAATAAAATAAAATCAACCAAAAATATCCAACACTAGGAAAGGCGCCAGCCTCACATAGACATAGGCCAAAGGCCATCCATACACGCCAACACAAACGCATACCTATTATACACATATTAGAAACATGAAAATAGTGGAATTTTTATGAATTACGCGTGTTACCTATTGAGAGATTAATTTGAGCTAAAATCAAACTTACCGCATAGGTATTTATTTATATAAAAATAAAATATTGTCTCTGCAATCTGCTAAGAAAATAGAATTTCGATATTTAGAAACTGGAGCATAGTCATGAGGATATTTAATACATAGGCCATAGGCACGATGAAATTTTGGATTATAGGCACTTTCCAAGCAATTTAAATCAGAATTTTAAATTCTATTGTTTATACTTACCGTATTAATGATACTTGGTTCATATATTAACTTGACTTTCCTACATACTACACTTTACATTCTATGTGAATATGCCATCTTGCTATCAAACTCTAAGTTTTTATTCCTACATTATTATTGAGCTGATTTCATGTAAGAATTTAAGACACAGTATTGGTTTTTGTTAAGCATGTTTGCATTGAGTTTAAATTGTTAACAAAAATTAAATCCATACATTCATTATTGAATGTGGTTCAATTATTTGGCACCCACATACTTTTTATTTCAATGACCAATTAATATCGTCTGGAATAAGTCTTCTTCTTCTCCTCAAATTATTTGTGGAAAATTAACCAAATATAATAGGAAAGTGTCGAAGCTAAATTATAAAGAAATAGATCAGAAAGAGCATTGAGACCAACTGATTGAATATTACGTAACATTATATACAAGAGAACGGTGACTCAGTATGGCCAATGAACATTTTATAATATTTTTGAACTCAAATTTATATTGAGCACGAAGTACACAGAAGACACTGCATAATCCAGAGTATGATATAATCCTACTTTTTTTTTCTTTTTTAGATCAACAATACTCGTCTACTTCGCCTAGAACTTTCCTCTGGAATTATTTCAGGGGAAGAGTGTGTCGCCATCATTTATTAACGAAACAAATACATGAAAAAATATTAAAATACAAGGTCTTGCATCTAAATAATAACAATTTTAACATGAAGGTACACGAGAACATTATATACAAACACGTCAAGTCCACGTGATTGGCAGTGAGCTATGTTCGTGGTCCGGCTCGTATAGCTCGTCAACCTGAAATCTTGTACAACAGATTTACTTTACAATCCGGCTTGGATCTGTGCTCTCGCGTACTTATCCCTATAACGGCCTGCATCGATGTGCTGGTACGCCTTGCCTGGTCCACTCCTCCGATTCTCCACGTGATCAGTTTGCTGGTCAGTGTCCAGCAACGCCAAGAAAACTGCATAATGTCCACCAGATTTTCGGGTGAAGCTCCTGGATGTCGATTTTGGCGCAGGTTTGCCTCCGTCAGTTTTCCCACGCAACGCAATCAAAGACCGCATCGCCAAGGGTTTTGCACGCACCTATCAGATTACTGGATGCAAAATCTTTACAAGTGTGCCGCGAAACAACCTTGCCCCGTCAGCCCTTGTGTCGTATGAAAACAGACCTCGTCGATGCGACGCGAAAGCCATCATTCCACGTCCCCTATTAGTCTGAAAGTCCATCTACCTTCTTGACACTGCTCCTACTCTTGCTACCAGTTGCGAATAGTTTTCTGCTGGCCTCGGCATGGCTCTGCTCGTTGACGGTTGCTGTCCGCTCCTTCGCGGACAAGTTCATGGAAGGAATTTCTGAGACTACGGGTGCGGACTGCGTGTTACACCGTCTGATAGTAGCATGCGGCCTTCCACCACGTGCACCGTGGCCATATCTTCTTCCATCCTTTCGTCTGTATGAAGTCGACCAAGAACGACGCCGCGTACAGCAGTCTCAACGTGACTATGCTCACCAGAATCTGCCTGGAATTCTGCCTAGGTCTCCTGAGAGTTGTGATTAGACATGAGGTAACTCAGCTGCCTAGCCGCGATCGTCACCCTTTCCGCAGTCAGCTCGACGTGTTCTAAGAATCTCATTTTTTTTTTTTTGTCAATTTGAACACCCCGGTATCGCAAGCTTCTCTTCGACCTTACGGCATGCTCGGTGCAGGAAACAGAATCCTATGGTAACTTGGAAGACATACGTATATATTACATGTGCCTTTCCTTTACAAAATACATTATTTTTCAAATGTACATTTCTTATTGTTTCTATTATAGTCCAGTCGACAGGTTGGAAAAGATGAGGTTATGTGGAAAAAGATTGGAAGTTAATGAAACTTTGGGATATTGTTCAAGGATAGTTAATTAACATTTTTTCAAGTTTTGGACCTCGAGAACCCTGTGCAAAAAGAGGAGGAGGGAACCGCAAAATGTTCTACCTTCCTCCGGGTTTTCCTCAATAACTTTAAATCCTTACGTATACGGTAAAAGTATCCCTATACTTTTTTGTAGTCGAAAGTTGGTGATTTCAACCAGGAACCATAATGACAACAACATTTCATCATAATTCGGGTATAACAGAAGAAATAAGGTGGAATTCAGCATTTTTTGGCATTATATATTTCAGTAACAAATTGATGTTTAAATAATCAAAATTTTTGGAAATTCAACATTCTACAAAAAAGTATAGAAATAATTTTGCCGTATACATAAAAAAAAAATGTCATTGAGGAAAACCCGGAGGAAGGTAGAACATTTTGCAGTTTCCCCCCTTCTCTTTTTGTACAGTGTCCTCGAGGTCCAAAACTTGAAAAATGTTAATTAACCATCCCTGAACAACGTCCTAAGGTTTCATTAACTTTCGACGTTTTTCCATTTGAAACTACGTTCTGTCGACTGGACTATTAAGTAAAATTATACTTTTAATTATATTAATAACTAATAAAATGTTTAAAATACAACAGTGAAGAGCATCATAAAAATATTTAGTGGCATTATTAATATTAAACGTCTCAATAGTTTTTTCCCCAATTAAAATATACCAAGTGTGAACAAATACTATCATTGTCAGTTTTAGAAAAACTGTAGGAAGTACAGGAAAGGGGATTCATATTAGAAGCTAGTTTTAGAAACCGGGTTAGGGTTTGGAGTCCTTAGGAATAAAAATTCAACTGATTTATGAACCATAAAGTTATTGTTATTATTATTAAAAACTAAAATAATATTCATGATTTAAAATGATATTGAGCTCAAAAAAAGTTAGTAAATATAGTTAATAATATGTATTCTAAAAGCTAAGAGAATATAGTCAATATACGATTGTAGTATATTATATATATGCATATGGTATTATTTGTATTACTATTATATAATTTTGCATCAAATCATTTAAAATTAGATTTAACGTCATTAGGGAATGAAAATTAAGTGATCATATTACTCTCTGTATAACAATATAAAAACCTAAGGGTTCTTTACTATTCTGATATTCGTTTACCACGTAAGATCCTCTTTCAATTGTGTAACAAAAAGAAAAAGAATTGTATTTTATTGATGTCATTTTTCAATCTAATCCATTTGTTTCTTTCATCTTATATTGGGATCTTATGAGAAACCTCATTATAAATTTTGTTTTACTGGATCCGATGGGATATTATGGACAACAAAATTACATCTAAGAACAATTTACATTTTTATTTGTCAATATAAATTTTAGATAACTGAGTTTTTTTGTAAAATATGTCACTTAGTTTAAAAACTATCGTATAGTTATCTTTAATTTATCAATGATAAATCATTGGTTCTTATAAAACGATTTTAAGCGGAGCTCCGTGTAATATACATAATTATTACTGTCAAACTTATATGACGTACAATATAATATATTATTTTATTAATATATAGAACCATGGTGACTTTATTATTATTTTTCCCATTTTCTAAATAAATTTTCGTTATAAAAGATAGTTTTCCATTTTCTTTACACTTAAGAAAAAACTATTAGGAAAAGAAAAAAATTACCTCTGAAAAGCACCAATTAGAAAAAAATTATTATCAAAAAGTTTCTTTACTTAAAATTCTCATTTGACTCCTTCTACGAGAAATCGTTTCCAGAAAAAAAATCAACTTTATTGTATATTAAATTTCCAATAAGATAGTATAATAGTAAGTATAAATCTATTCATATTGAAATATAACATATATAGTATATACATAATAAGTAGTATATAGGTTACATATTATCTGGTAATATATTTATTTTATTTTATGTGATATACCAATGACATATTTTGGTAATTTGCAAAGAAGGGGTATTATCCGATTTTGTATTATATTTTTGATTTTGAGCGTATTTGATAATTTATTTGAGCTGCATTGATTATAGAATGGTCAATGATGTGTTTTTTTTTTTAATATATGAACAATATAGATATACACTTTTTGGAGGTAGAAGAGTCAAATATAAGATTCTAGGTATAGAGCTTTGTAGTAGAAAAGTCATTATAGTTGATACTTTAAAAGTCATTTTTTGATTTTTCTAATAATTTTCATAAGCGTAAAGGAAAACCACCGATCGTAACGAAAAGTTGTTATAATTTGAAAAACATATAGGTCTTTCATGTATATATGTTAGTTTTATGTTTGTACAAAATGTAGGTACACGTTATTGGGTAGAAGAAATCGAGTAGAAGCTTTAGGGTAAAAAGCTTTCTGATAGAAAATACGTTTTAGTTGGTACTTTCTGATTAAAACTAGTCACAATTTTTATGAATTATAAAACTATAATATCAGAAACTTGAAATATACACCAAATATTTACTGTAGCACAATATTGATGTAGTAAAAAATTCAAAGATTTTTAAACAATTTTCAGTCATTTTTATAAAACTTTAAAATTGTATTTGCTTTTTATGTGTACACTTTTTTGGATTATGAATTTATTGTAGTTGATATTTTAAAAAGCTTAATTTTCGATTATTTCAAAATAATTTTTAAGTTGAAGGATTTCTGGACCTTTAGACATAATTTTAATTACGGTCTTATACATAATAAACCTTTATCCACGTAGTCACTATGAATATACGTAGGTATGGTAAATGAAGTTAATATTGCGAAATACGTATTAGATAGGTACCTATATTAATTTTAAAGCGATTGACCCTACGGGTATAATATTATATCTATTTGAAGTGAAATGTAATTACATTTATACCGCCGAGAAACCACATCAAAACGATGTTGACGGGTAACAAATAAAATGAAATGAACACTTTTCAAAAAGGAGCCATTGCCAATATACACAGACGTCACGTGTTTGAATAGGAGCCCTTGAATTATTATTATAAAATTTTTGAGTTGACACGGGTTGAGTACCTAACCTGTAGATTTTATTGGCGTAATTGACAAAGATCTATTCAGAATTGTGACGCCCAGAAATTATTTATCGCTCCACTCCCTCTTCTAAAAAGCCAATTTTTCACAATAAAAAAGTAATTTTTTTCTTCGTTTTATACAATAAAGTGGAGAAAATATATTAGAAAAATAAAAACATGGAGTTTAATATATTTTTAACATATTTTTCAATTGTTGGGTGTATTCAAAATCAAAATTAATTTATATTGCAAACTACATTATTTTGTGAGGTTTTGAACTATACTAAACTCGTTTACGTTATCATCATAATTTAACCCCTTGATTATTACATTCTATTTAATATTGATATTAGACGATATGCTATTCTATTATTCAATCATTTTAAAATAATAAATACAATATATTGGTTTCATAAAAAATTTTCCTTCTCTTTATTTTCCCTTATCTAAATAAGTGGCATTCATGTGTCTGACTAACAAACCCACATCAAAACGAATTCGACGGGTTAGAAAATAAACAATTTCAAAAAATAGTTACCTATAGGTATACATGATTGAGGAACCTTTGAATTTTTGAGCTGTGATGGTTTGATACAGATTTTCTTGACGTAAATACCTATAACTGATTTCGGTCGATTCTATTGTCGAGCAATGATTTATTAAAGATAGACATATATATAAACATAAGGCATACCCAGTCATGCAGTACCTAGTCGATTGTCAACGAAAAGTGCACATTTATAAGATTCGGTTTTTAACCCTCGTAAATTTGATAGACGATCAACACTTAAATTTCACATATCATAAATAATGATCACGATATTCAAAAACGTCTGCCAAAAGGTCTCATATTAGTCATATTGCACATTGATAATATAATAGGTACCTATATAGTATACTCATGTACATTTTTCACCTATATTTATGGAATATCGATAGACTATAGTAAAGTTGTATGATGATTGTATAATTATCATTATCAATTTAAAAATCAATGGTATCTGTAGACATTTACCAAGAGAGGGCCGTCCAAGTTTTAATTAGGTACCAAAAGAGATAAATATAATTTTTGAATGTTCAAAAATGATTTAAAATTCGAAAAGTTTAATGCACATTACTTTCTATATTCTAATTGAATATCAAAATTATAAAAACCTCCCAATGTCGTATATGTCGTATTTTATAACATACGAAATACATATATTTGATAATTCTAAAATAGGGAAAAAAAATAATCTTTATAATAGTAAGTACTTACCTATGTGAAATTTGTTTTAATAATAATAAATGTGTGCCACAAAAGATTTAACCGAGGTACTGTTAAACAAATAAATTGACATTTGACTCTTATACTTTTAAGAATATTTTCCATTTACTTTTTATATTTTAATATATCAACTTGTATTCTAAATCCAAAATTGACCAAATAAGAGCTATTTCAAATTATAAAAAAAATGTATTTAAATGCAATCAATTATTATTATTTCTTTATAATTCCAAAAATAATAGAGATATAGACGTGAAATTTTCACTAAGTATGTACTTTAGTACCACAGAGATGCAAAAAAAACTTTCTCATTAGCTTAGAGATATTTATAGCAATTATTGATATTTTAGTTAAATTAATTTTTTATATTCACATTCATTTAATTAGTTTAATTTATAAAAATTATTAATAAAAACCCATTTTTATCATTCGTTATCGGCTAACTCTTATGAATCGTAACGTCAATTATTATTATAATTTTCTTATTGATATAGACGGATGCTTTATAACTTTTTGGTTTTATTACCTATCGAAGTAAATATGATTAAAATCGTAAAATGTTTTTTATAAAATGTAATTTTTTTATTGAAAAACATGCTTATTACTTTAATAATAACTCAAGTTAGATTTATGAATTCTGATTGCATCAATTGATCTAATTGTATGGTTTTTAGAACTAAAAAATATATATAAATTTTAAAAAAATTTCAAATTCAAATTTACCAAAAAAATAGTTGTTATAATTTGAAATAACTTTAATTTAGTCGATTTTGGATGATTTAAAATACAAGTTGATACATCAAAATGACTTAAAAACGTCGACGAATTCAAGTATGATAATGAAAATATATAAATATAAATAAATACATTTATTCTTTATTAAATATATATAAATACATTTAACATAGCTTTTAAAAATAATATATACATTTAAAATTCAAATTTAATCTGATATTTCTTTTCTTTTATTTTTTTTACTTATTCACGTTATATATTTTCGTAGCATAAGAAACAATACTTAGAATTCAATATCTCGTAAGTCCTGAGACAAATATTATTATTTCTCGAGTACCCGTCATATATACATTATATACCTACAATACAGTCGAAACTGGAAATTAAGTAAACACAATTTGTTTTAATAAAACATATAAGAATGTTATTATTGTATAAAATCAATTTTCAGCGAATTTATTTATGATTATCAAATTTAATGAAATCGTGACCCTAACCTTGTGCACAATGGTTATTATTCTGTACTATTTTTAAATCAAAATAATAGTTTTATAATTTATATAAATATTTTGATTTGATTCATACTATAAAATATTATATATGCAGGTTATAAGTGGTACCTACCTATAATCAGTGGCGGTTTTTGGACTCTTTTCTGGGAGGTGCGAGTCTTTTTATCAGTATTTATTGAAAAACGCACTTTAATTTATTATTTCTGCACAATGCTATTATACGTGTGCACTACACCTTTATAGAATATTTAATAATAATACATTGATTTTTCTACAGATGCTTAGTAAACTTAAAATGGGTTTAAATCTGTATTTGACATTTGTAGAGGGCTTCCATTGAGATTTAAATTTTACATTATTCTTTAGACGCACGCCTGAACGACGTCAGGCGCCTGACATACTCTGGTACAACAGTCGACTACGTAAAGAAATATACATATAGGTATACCTCTACATAATTATAATAAACGTATTTTACATAGATAGAGTTTTAATTTATTTGGCTCTTAGAATCGTAGTACGGCCGTGTATACCGCGAGTATTATACTTCTGATGAATGGAACCTCTCCAATGACTCGAGCTATGTATATTTTAAATAGATTATAGATAATAGACTTATAATATTATCAATATTGTGTACCTGTACACGTTATGCTGTTAATATTATCAAAAATACAATGTAATGTGCTTTTTCAAACGAATAGGATTTTAAGAAGTGATTGTCACATATGTATTCAATACATTATACTATTTTTAACCGTAGCGATTTACATCCATTACGATCCAAGTGCCGATCAATCTATATAATATAGTACTAATGATGGGATAAGGATTCAAAAAACATAGTCTCGCCAAAATTAATTTCGCAACGTTTTTAAAATAAAATAAACAAATCATATTCGATAATTATCATTAGGAATTTAGGACGAAAAGAACAAAACAATCTCGAGTGAACTATTTTACGGTGAATTAAAATCTGTTTTCGGAAACTTTATACTTAGTATATCATTATATCGTTCGATACGCGCTGGAAATAATATAGGTATATACGACTATAAATTACTAATTTACGAGTGTGGTAATACAGACGAATTCGCCGGATCCAATCCCTTCAATATAAAAAAAACCCCCCTTTCGAAAGACAAGTCCGAACACTTCAATATAATAATAATAATCTATATATATATATATATATATATATATATATATGGCATTGTTTTTTCGCCTGAAAAATCGTATAAAGTTCAAAACTAATGGAAATCCGAGCGGAGCGAAAAAAAGTAGTAAACGGAATATTTCAAAACGCCCGAACAATGGAGAAAAGGCTCGTAAAAAAAAAAAAAACTTTCGGTCAAATAAACCAAAACAAAAAAAATGAATAAGCGTCAAATGTCTCTCCAATACCGACGGGCTAAAGTAGGTGTATTACGTAACAATACCAACTTAATCGCAAGTATTTTTCCCTGCGGTATAAAACTTTAGGTAGCAATAGCTGTCCACCTCCCCTCATCATATAATCGAAATTGGCGAGTATTACGGAAGAAAAAAAAGAAATGAAAATAAATGAAAAAAAAAAAGCGCCAACGAATCTGTAAACAAACGCCCGCGAGCAAACGCTTAAAATGTAAATCATTAACGGTCTATAATTACGGACGACATTATAATATAATAATATATTATTGTACACAACATAATGTTATATACAGGCTGATTTAAGTTTCATTTTTCTCATATGAATATTATCAGTGGCGGCTCGTTTGCAGGGACGACGGGGCGATCGCCCCCCTCTCTAAAATTGTAGCAAATTACTTATTTATAACAAGTTAGATATCGATTTAAATATTAACAATTATTTATATTTACATTGTAACGCATTTTCAAAATATTATTATTGAAAGTAAAAATTGTTTTCCACCGTTATGAAAACACTATAAGGTAATCATAGTTTAAAAATATAATATGTAGGTAATAGCACAGACACTCAATGCTTGTAAATCGAATTCGATAGTTACTATCGAGCCCCCAAATTAGTGTTACCACATGTTAGAATCTAAAAGTCTTTAATGATTTTCTAATGATTTAAATCCTAATATTATTTATTATCATTTATGAACTACAGTAAATAATGTTCAAGGTTTATAGATTAAATCGGTCAGTGTAGCAAACATACTGTAAATGAAGCGTACAATAAATGTATTTACTGTAACTGGATACGCCACTTAGCGGGCACCCAATCACAGCATCTTATTCACGATTCTATTATTCTAAGTCGGAGTGCACAATCTGGTTTCATTTAACCTGTGGTAATAGCACGGTTGAAATATACAGACACCTATAACTATTATTCATTTGCGCGGTTATCGAGTAACGAACATCGTTCGGCGTTGGGGTGACGTTCGCCCGTCATAACGATCAAAACACAGAAACATAGGAGAGGGAATTCGGCAATAATGCGGCCGCCGGAGCGATACGAACCGTCGCCCGACATGCATGCAGACTACGGAACAATACGGAACAATGTGTATACGCAAAAGTGTATTTACTGTGTTCGAGACGCGTGCACATTTCTATAATTTCTATTTCTCTTTATTATTATTTATTTAATTTATTCTTTCATTATTGGTGTATATTATATTATTATAATATAGTAGACAAAAATTCAGTATCGTATTCACAGTAAATTGAAATAAAACAACTTGAAAGATCTGTTTAGGGAAATGAAAGATAGACGCTTAAATTTCGAGTATTTTATAATTTTCGGTTTTTGTACAACGCATTTATACATTTATTATTTTATATTTTGGTTTAATAAATACCTTTAAATTGGTACATGATTATTATTGTATTCTATATGCTTTTCAAAAATGAATAATTCGTTTTTAATCGCCCTCTCACTTTCAAAACCCACGAGTCGCCACAGAATATTAAAAATGGATAAAATTTTATTATAAATTATATACGAGTTTAATATACTTTATATAAAATAATATGTAATATTCTAATTATTTCACACATTTATATATTCAACGTATTTTAATGGACATCAGAAACCGGATTTTTGCAACCACTATGTTTTTAATGATTTTAAGAGTAAAAAATTTTTTAGAAATTATTATACCATGTTATTGTGAGGGTGGGATCATGGGAACAGTGCTTCACTGGGTATATAATTGTTTATATTACTTATGTGTCTAATTAACAATATTCCTAAAAAAAAATTTTTATTGTATAAGTAATTATACATGTAAAGAATAATATAAAAATATAAAACATATGAGCGTAAAAAGTATAAAATACTATAATATAGGTTATTTTACAATAAAAGAATACTGATATATTCATACTATTAGTATACTAAATTTTAAAAAAGACGTCTATATAAGGGCGGTGTAGTATACCTATTTTATATTTTATAATATTATTTTCTGATTTATAACAATTTTTCATTCATTTTCCAAAACTAAAAATGACCTATTTAATTTACCAATTCAAATCGGTTATCTTAAAAATTTATATCTGGTCCCAAATAGTTGAAAGAAAAGGCAAAGGAGAAGAATTTTGAATAATTTGACATGGTTTTTAACAAATTTCCAAATTGCAAAATTTCAAGAATGCCAATGTATTATATTCCCTTAATACTTTTAATTGGAAAAGAAATTTTTTAATATTTTAATATAAGTAGGTACTAGCATTGATTAATTATTAATATATTAATCAATGGTATGGTACTATAGGTACTTATTGTGTAATAACAAATTAATATTATTTTAACTATGTTTAAATACAAGGCTGGGCAAGTTAACGATATTTTTTAACTCGTTAAGTTAAGTTATTTGAAAATAATATAAACTAAGTTAAATAAAAAGTTCCTCGTATTTATATATACTTCTATATATATTTCTTGTTAACTTTTAAAGTTAAAAGTTAACTTTGAAAAAAAGTAACTTAACTTAGTTAAAAGTTAAAATTTCCTAATTAGGAAAAAAAGTCTATATACCTATATATCGTGAAAAGATAAAAAAGGATGGTTATTCTTAAATAAACTATTGGTGACTTCTTCTGCCTGTAAAAGTGTAAACATATAAAAATAAAAATACAACACGTCATTTGAAAACCCACACATAAATCAGAAATCAAAAAATAATTCCTAACTGCCAAGACACCTACATTATTGTTTGATTCACACTAATGTAGTATAAAATAAGCAGTACTCATCACTTCAATATATTTTCTATACTGAGTAGACATAAATACCAGTTTTCATGTAGTTAAAAAAACTGGGCTCAGCTCAATATGAAAAATCAACTGTAAATAAAACCATTATTTTTTGTATTACATTTTTAGATAAAAAGAAAACAAATTTTGAACATTATAAATGTCTTTAAAAGTTATAGATTTTTGTGTAGCCTTTAATCCACCTTTCATACAAAAATTAAAAGGCTTGTTACTAAAAAAATGTAGGATATAAAAATAACTATACATTTAGAATGGTTAAATTATATTATATGGATATGAGTAGGTTATAATTCGATATATATATATATATAGTAATATGATATACTATATAATACGAAGATATTATATTTGTAGCAAACGACAATCAATGTTGATTTTTTACTTATCAAAGTTTTGTTTTTTGAAATTATTTCTCACTGTATTACTTACAATTTGCAATTTGTATAGATACGAATTTCTGCTATAATTCGGAATATTCGTTTGAAAAATGCCGAGGACTGGTAAACGGAAGTCTATGTAGAAAATACTCAACATTTTCAGACTATTGTGTTGCACAAAAAAAAACTTCTCGACGAGTCAACCGACGAAATTGCACAGATGGAGTCATCGGCCGACAGACCACTCAAGATAGAATCAACCGTCTTAACGGTTGAGGTACAACAAACCGTTTTATCGGTTCCGGTACCGGACGAAGACGCCCGCGAAGCGTTAACGCCAAAGGCTGCGGCAGTGACTATATGTAGTGACCGGAAGTTAGAACAGATGATCGCCGCCGGAGAACCCAAAATAGTGCCGGCCGAGGTGAACGTCGATTGCGTCAACAAGCAACGATTGGTTGAATTACGAACGGAAATACAACGGTTAACGAATGTTAATAGTGTCGTGAACGCCCAACTCTGTAGGATTATTGCCGAACTGGACGAAGAGGAGGACAAAAACTATGGTGCTCCAAGGATTGACGATGAGGAAGACACGACAAAACAAGTCTTGCCGGGTGATGATTTTGGCCTCTCTGAAAGTGCCGGAGACTAGACGACGTCAATCGGAGGCGTGACTTGGCTGAATCTTAGTCCAGAGTGAAGTTATTGATCTTTTGATCCGCATTACTTGCCTTTGTTTGACTAATGGACGATATAGTAAAATTACGCTTCGCCAAACAAATAATGTGGGCGTGTACGTTAAAATTAGAGCTAAATTATCTACTACCAATTTTGAAAACGAGAATATTTTCTGGAAAATTACATAGCTTTTTTGTAAAATATTGTTTAACAAAAAAGTTACAGTTGTTGAATAAACAAAGAAAAATGCTATAACTTCTTCGTTAAACCATAGTTTAAAAAAAAACCTATATCACTTTTTAGAAAATATTCTCCTTTTCAAAATTTTTATAGGTGTTTAGCTCTAAATTCAATGGATTCTCCTTTTCGTAGAGTAGTTTTGCTATATTGCCCATATTAGTTACACCAGAGACAACAAATACGGTAACCATTTCGTATTAAGTTTATTAATCAAACTATTCTCGTGATTGCACGTCATTATTCCTAATTTAAATGTTGAAAATAATAAATTGTAATTGTATTAAATATTATGTTAAAAGTCACATTTCATTCATTAAGCTATATTATATATACAGACACATACAACTATATAATAATTGTATTTATTACATATTCGAGAATTGTGGTGTTAAGGTAGATGAGTGAAATTGCTAAAAAAGATAAAATAAGAAATGAATATAATATAAGAGGTAGTAGACAAAATGAGAGAGAGTAGATTGAGATAGCTCGGACATGTTGTGACAAGGGAAGAGACAAAGACCGTAAGATTATTAAAGGGAATGTATATTGAAGAAAAAAAAGGAAGAGAAAGATCGAAAAAGAGACGAGGGAATGTAACAGAAAGTGATATGTAGTCAGGAGATTGAAGTAAAGAGAGATCAAGTTAAGTGGATGTGCCAGACTAGGGAGACTAACCCAAAATAGTTGTGAGAGAAGAAAAGAAAAAAATATATTAAAACGTATATTATTTGCAATATCGTAATATAGCAAAGATGAACAAGTTGATATTTGGTTTGAAATTTACTTGAATAATTCGAGTTAAATTAAATTAATAGCCTTCAGTTAAACGTTAATAGTTAACAAGTACCTCATACTTATGTCGGTATATAAATTGTATTAACGTTAAGTCTGTCTCCGATTGATCAAATTATAGTATAATATAGTTATGAAAATTTTACTGAGAGTGATGTTGAGATGATAATTCGTCTGTGGTAAACTTTCAATTTAAATTTAATTAATCAAAGAGTAATTTTGTAATTGTGTTTCTGAAAATATGGAATGTACAAATATTGAAATTAAAATAAATCCATTTCCGGAATATGAAAATCTTATAAACACATTTTTGAAATGTAAAATATAAACAAGAAAATTTCAAAAGTCCATAATTTTCATTCCCGCTTTTTTATTGTATACATATGAAGAAAATTCACAAGAATATTATTATATATATAATATATTCAGAATATTTTCAGCTAAGTATTGTTTTTTTATGGTCGTTCGAATAATAATAATTCTGTTTTGGAAAATGTAATTAGAAATAAGTCTCTATAATATAATATATTTATACTATAATATTATACTTTATGTGATTATATGAATGAGATTTTTTACACAAAATGTAAAGCCAAAAAAATATATGTTATGAAAACACCTACCCTGTACCCATAATTCATAGCTTTTACACGATTGGTGATTATTCTTTTTAACTTACCTATATACCGATAATGAAATATTTCACCGAAGGCTTAAATATTATTTTTCGAGCGAGGTATTTTAAAATATAATTACATAAAAAAAAATAGGTATATCATAATATATATTATAACCGACTTCTATTCTCACCTAACAGCTTTCAGTAATATCAGTAAAGGAAATATACCTATGTTGACGGAAAGAGAATGCGAAGAAGACGACCGAAATAGAGGTGGGTGATGTGATGGCAAGTGTCATGAGGAAGGTGGAGGTAAATTAAGAAGATACGGGAGATAGAGTTAAGTGGAAGGGTAGGGCTAGGGTGGGCGACCCCATATAGTTGGGAGAGAAAGCGAAAGAGAATAAGATGTGTTATCTATGAGAATAATAAAATAGGTACATAATACATATAATTAAATGTATAAATATTTACTTACTGAGAAAAGATTCGGGAATGCCTGATAATGAGTATGGTCTATCCGTTGTGTAATACCTATATTCTATGGTGAGACTGCACAATTTGGAAGATGAAAGATTTAAAAATTTTTTTTTTTTTTTTTTGAATAAAATGTATATATTATATAAAGTACAAATACACTTGAAAAGTTCGTGTAGCGTAATAGTTTCTGACAATACAACATATTGTACCACGTATATGTATATATAACTACAGTATATATTCCCCGTGAATAAACCTTATTAGCACACATAAGAAAACGACGATTGGGTCGACAAAGTACAATATCATTCGTTACATCGGAAACATAGTATAATAATATAGGTATACTATATACTTTTGGACCTCGAAGGGACACAATTTTTTTAGTTCGAGTTCTTATCGATCGCTCATGCACAATATAATATTATATTTATAAGGTATAACGTAGGTATATCGCACACGTGGGTAGATATATTATTATTCTGGTTCTATTTTCGGACGAATTTTACCTATATACAATATACACATATTATATGAAAGTAAGTACGAAATTCCAAAATATGTACTGCACTACGAATTTGAGAATTATGGAAAACGTTTATGTTGTCAAATAAAACATTTTACAAATGAAATCGCAAAAAAATTATTCTGAAAATTTTCAAAAGCTTTTCATTCTAAGCAAGCAATATAATATGTATATATATTTATAAAATTCTAAAATGTATACATAATTTCTCGTCCTATGTCCCGTTCTGGTATTATTGTATTATAGTATTTACCTATCCCCCCGAACCCACCTTGCCGTTGTGGGGTAGCTTGCATATCTCTGCGACCCGAGGGGCTATGTTCACCCAAGCCCTGCCATGTGAAACAGGCTTTCGGACCAGAGATCAGACCAACGGCAACGGGTTTAAACCATAATGTAAGAATAATACTTAAAACATCCTTGTTCCTGACAACTGCCGGAAACTCGAATGGGAACGGAGAACTCTAAAAAAAACAAAATCCAGACGTCTTCCCGAGAGCCTGGGCAGAAATGTGGTCATAGACCGAAGGAAAAGGTGGCCCCACCCGCCATGGTTCGCCAATTGGACTAAGTCATTAATTCAAAAAGTTAGGAAACGTTATGACCTACCCCTAAAATTAAACCACTACATAAACCAAATCTTATTGGTGGGATCTTTCAGCAATACCATTGCATCATCACCCTAAGGTTCAACATAGGTATGCCTACCCTAATTAATCCGTATGCGGAGGGTTCGTGGTTGGCCTTTTAACGGCCGTTCGACCGAGTAAGGGTGGTCGCTGTCCTCTGGTGTTAAACTTATATGGGATCCCCAGATGAGCCCAGCCACGTTTCTCTGAAGTCTTCCGTAGAAGTGATCTGCTCTTCATGAAGTCGCTGTCAGAACTTCCGTGTCCTAATTCCGGAGGGTTTCGGGTCACCGGTCCCCTGGACCCAGCCTCGACTGGCCAGCTCTTATGGTCGCTTTTTACGATGGGCAGAGCGTACTGTGTTAGAATTTTAAGCCCCCCATCACAAGGGAACCACTTCTTACTCCTCAAGCGAGTTTCAGACGCCACATCCCTGGCGCGTTGACCTCGCCCAGCTGTATTTCACATCACAGGGGAACCACTGCTTACTCCTCAAGCGAGTTTCAGACGCCACATCCCTGGCGCGTTGACCTCGCCCATCTGTATTTCCTCGTGCGAGTCCTCCTATTTCTACCACTTACGCCATAGAGGTCCACCTGGAATGCCTCGAGGTCTGTGTAACACCATTGCTGGTGCTACGACGTACAGCTATCAGTGTAACCTGAAATTTTGCGATCTTTCATGTTTTCTTGTTTTCTTGTTAAGCACCCGTTTATTACTATTAGATAATCATTATTTAGAAAATTTGTTATTTTTAAAGATTACGAAATAGCTTATTATTTGATTTAATTATTAAATATTATAGGTTATTATATCCGAAGTTATTGGGTTCTTACTAGGTACTTTATAAATTATAATTAATTAATATTAAAATAATGATACCGTTTTTTTCTTCTGTTTTTTCTATTATAAGTTATAACGTACCTATTCAAACTTTCTTGCTTTTAAAAATTCCTGTTATATTACTTGTATATGTATATATGTGTATATATATATATATATATATATAATGTGTTATATATAAAATTTTAAAATAAAAATAATTTCAAAATTTTGAATTATAGTATTAGTTGAGTTATTAAGATTTCAAATAAATACAGCCGTGTTTAGCGTATATAATATGTGATAACCCTGGTTTTTTAATCAAGGGTTTTATATAAATATTTTATATCGATTTCAAAGATATAGTCCAGTCAATAAAGATCTAAAATTAACAAATAAATACAATAAATTGTGTAGTCGACATAATTTATATATAGGGAGGGGGTGTCTAGAAATGGAGAACACCCCCCCCCCGTCCATAACGGTACTGTATAAAACCAAAATACGTTCACATCATCCATAGATTAGGAACCAACAGTAAATGTCTAGTTAGATACCGACTTATTCAATATTGAACATTAATTGTATGCACAATAAACCAGTTTTTCATATTTTTTTTACTTTTCCATGTCTTAATTATTACTCTTAGTCAAAATATAAATAGAACTTTTTTTATGGTAAATTAAATTTACATTAATTTGTTACAGAGTGACTTTTTCATTAAGACTCATATTTTGCATTATATTCATAAAAACCCGAAAAATAGGAACTTTTTCCCTCTCCTGCCTAAACTCGCGCCTCCCAGTTAGGGACTTTTAGTATGTTACTCCTCGGGGTCATCCCTATGACTTAAAACAATAACCCAGACTACACAATATATCGCATTTATTTTTGCTTCGTTGACTAATAAACTACTGTCATGTCAGACTTGACAATGTGCGGCCCTCTTGATATATAATATACTGTATACTCGATTTTCGCTATAATCATTTTCAAACCATTAAATACGGATATTTTGAAATTAAAAATAAAGAGAAAAAAACTTGGGTTTTGTCATCTATCGTTGTATATAATGTATATGATACAAATTAATCATCTCTCACTATAATATAAATAGGTCTAAAGGAAATCATTAAATAATGATGAAAAAATTGTGATGTACCTACAACATGTATTTTATATAAAATACCGCTGGTTTTTAATGAAAGAGTCTTATCATGGTATTTTCACGCTATTCTTCAGGGATGCATTCGAAAACTCAACTCAAGTCAACTATAGTCAACTACGTTTCGTTCAAGAAAACAGAGTTAACGACCACCGTTCGAATACGTCATGTTGTTGACTCCGAGTCAACTCTGGTTGCCCAATGAAAGTGATAGGTTATTACTAATTAATAACTCTACCCGATAATAATTCTCATCGTATATAGATAATAAATAATGTTTATTTATATTTTATATTGAGTATGTATAGTACGATAATAATGAGCTTTATTTAAGTACCGAACAGGTACATATATATTAAACAAACTTAAGAATTTTTACAATCATCTTAACTTATTCCTCGTGGGTCACTTATCAAAAGATCTTATAATTTATTATAAACATTACACATATTAAACATCGCTTGGATTTTCGGAGTAATCTTGATTAAACTCTACTCTACTCTCTTATCTACTTTCTTCTACCCTAACTCCACTCTACTCTAACTACGAATATTCGAAAGCATTCCAGAAGAGCGTTTTTAAGATTTCTAATTTTTTAAATATTTTTAAAGATTCAATCAATTTTATATTTTATTATATATATATAATTATTTATATATAATATTTTCATATGAATACTATTTATTTTTTTGTATTCATCTTTAAATATACCCACAAATCTTGTTTTAGCTTAAAACGTACATTGTAAAAATGTTAACAAGATAGTATAAAAAGGTTTATTTTGGAAAACCTTGGATTTAAAACCTTTTTTTGTTTATTGTATTTTAAACAAATGTTATAGGTACCTTCGTTCTTCAGATCGTACATGATGAACTTGTTCTCCTCTGTTGAGTATTTGGGCCACTTAAAAGAAAAAGATGTATGAACTATTATTTACACATACATAACATGGCCATCCTCCGGTATATATAAATAGGTCTATTTTTTTATTATTATTATTATTATTAATGTTACCTAATATTCGAGTGTACACTTTGTAAACAATAATATACAGTTATTCAAAATACATTTATCACAAAAATGTATTTATTTTCTTAAAATTCGTAAATAATAATAATAATAGTAATAAATATAAAATACAAATTACAATAAACTGCCGTAGGCGGAACCATATAGACAGATAATTTCCCCATAAACAAAATTGATATTTATCGACAAATGCTAATTATAAGCCCATCGCTATTGGTTATTTAAAAAAGCAGTTAAAATAAAGAATTCTATAATGCATTAAATATAATTTATAAATATAATGTTTAGTCATAATTTTTGCATTTTTATCGTTCCGGGCATAAAGTATACTTAAGCCATATTATTGGTTTTGTCTCAAATATTACATTTTAAAACATAACTCATATTATTTTTAATTGGATACAAAGTATCCAAAAGTTTGTCATTTTTCATAATATAACGTAATCTGTTGATTCTAAACAACTGGTATGCCTATTAATGGTGTACTATAATAATTACAGTACAAAATTCAGAGGTTCTATTGACCGAGGGTCAGTACACACGTACTCGGTAGTCCGTGGGCTGACTGATTTATTTTTATGTCAAATGTTTTTAATAAAAATACATTATAGGTCAGGTATATACCTACCACTTACCAGAATACCTAATTTGTAAATTCTGGCCTAAGTATTAAATTAAAAGCATACGTAAATATAATAATAATAATAATAATAATAATATATATAATAATAATAATAATAATATATATAATAATAATAATAATAATAATAATAATAATATATAAAATAATAATAATAATAATAATAATATATATAATAATTATTATTATTAATACTATATTACTATATTGGTATAGTTAAAAATATTGGCTTTGAAACTTTGTGTAGGAATTATTCTACTCATTTTTATGAATTGAATATTAATGACATATATTTTAATTACATTTTTAACTATAAAATTTGTAATTTAACATAATATATTTTCATAAATACGTTTTACTTTGTAGTAATAATATAGACAGTCCTAAAATATAAGTCTGAAAAATAGAAAGGAAAATAATGATTTTGAATAAAAATCCTGGGCCATAATACATTTAAATATGTTTTAAAAATACTGGAGCTGAAATTTACATAATATGTTTGCATAAAAAATGTCAAAATATATCCGAGCTACAATTTACATTAAGACAAAAACTAAAAATGCGACAAAATACGACCCATTATTTAAATATTGAAGTGCCTACATAGGTATAATAATATATTATCTAAAGTACAATTAGAGACATTATTAATTGAAATAGATTATTTTATATTATAGTTATTATGAAGACAGAGATCCATGGTTGTTTTATATATCTTATAAGGGTCCACGATCCAAACAATATTAAGAACCCTTGGATTATATTGATACTTAAGTTCTCAACAGGACAACTATGTCAAAAAAAAAGTTATCCATTTCAAAACACTTGTTACAGCTATTTTGTAATATACATCAAAACTTAATAACTCGAGTTTGACTCCCTTTGAGTTTCGAACCGTCAAAAGTTTATACTGTGTATATATTCCAGTGAGGCACACGTATCTCTTGTCCTTCCCGTCAACGAAATACATACACACGATAATTCAAAATACTTGAACAGTATGGATCCCTTACTTATAAGGGATCTATATAAAATAGCGTACATGTATGACGATATTATGAAATGTCAATAGTTTCATATTATACTCTGTATAAATTTAAAGGGTATACAAGGTAGGCACTATTAGGTACCCTAAATTATGCATCTATTTTCAATTTAATTTTTTAAATGTTCAAGACTTAAGTATATTTAAATTAGATTTTCTTAAGATATTTTTATTTTATATTACTCGAGTCTTAAATAGTTCTTGTGGCAATATAAACTTTTATTTTTCGAACGGGAACCATCCTATTTTTGCTTTGAATATATCAATTATCAAAATCAATATATGAACGATACGCAGTGTCTTTAAGAATTTTAAGAACAACAATTATCTATTTTAATAATAAATTATGTAATAATGATAGAACACGTGGATTTCAATGCTCTAAAAAAGTAACCGTAAAAAATAGAGATAAAAAATGAGACAAATTTCTAAAAAATATTTACTGACATTTTGTATATATTTTTATTTTGTATAATTAAGTATCTCTTTCAACAGATGGGATTCAGTAAACCACTGATATTGATCTACCGCTGATAATACTTATATTAGATACCTATATATAATCGAGAAAAATTCAAAAACCATAAAACTATACACAGGTGAAACTATGTGGTAGTAATAAAATGTCGTAAAACAAGATACATAATATTTTTAACTAAAATTAAATTAAAGTTTTGAAAGTTTTTTCTCGACGCTAAAATTTTTGTATAATATTTACATTTATTTCTTCATTAAACACATGAAATATATTTTTAAAAAGTTTTAAAATGCCAAAAATATCTTTAAACTTTAATAACATTTAAACAAAATATAAATCTAGTTTTTCAAATTTTGTAATTAAAAGCATCGTCCTGTACACACATCCTCCGAAAAAATGTGTTTTGTATTTAAATTCATGCCTTAATAATAGCTGTAATAATTATTTATTCAGCATTTCGGCATATAATATAATATTGTACACACACACACACACATATATATATGTATCGCATATAACGTGTACGACAATAATTTGAATTTAAATTTAAATCATCAGAAAATTTACAAGGAATACCGTGCGGATTTAATTAAATTCGGGCAAAGTACCCTAAGAAGAAACAAATTGATTTTAGTTTAAGACTTTTAATTCGAAAAACATCGTTTAGCCTACCGTTGTATATACATATATATAAGTTATATATAGGGTAATATACAGGTTTACTTGCAATTTGAATAGAATAAAAATCGATCGTTATTATTGTTATTATATACAATAATATATTTGTGAAATAATAATCAATTTAAATTCAAATGAAATGTAAATTTCACGCGATCAATAAACGTTTAGAAATTAGCAATCAAAACTATTAATCGACAATATTAACATCTTAGGTACATATATGTATATATAATATATAATAATTAATAAATGTCAAATAAAACTCAATATTTATTACCAAACAATACGATAATTTGAATTAACTAAATACGATAATTTGTACATATATTAAATATCTATCAATACCTATAGATAAGTCTATATAAACATCACGTATAAGTATAATTGGATAATGATATAAAAATCCCTATTTAAAAATATTCGGACAAAAATTCCGCAATGTATATTTCAGATTCTGAGCGAAGCGAGAGATGTATTAGTTTTACGATATGTCTCTTTTTTTATTTATTTATTTTTTTTTATGTCAGTATACAAAATGTCAACCAGAAGAGTACTCCGATCTTTACCCGATTACGGGCAGCAAATTTCATCTAGTTGGTACTTCAGAGAGATCATTTTTCGATTTTTTTAATAAACGCTTAAGAATAAACTATTAAAAAATTAGCATAAAAATCGGTAAACACGACTGTGGTAAAAACTCTTCATAACTCCGAAAATATTGATGCTGGATGCTTGACATTTTCATTACAAACATGTAAAATATTAATGCAAAAATTTTTTTTTAATTTTTACTCATTTTTTGGCTATTTATAGCAATATGCGAATTTGAGACATTTAATTATTAGTAGGCTTAATTTTAGTTTTTAAGACCTAAAAATTTAATGCAATGTTAAAATTACGCCACTCTAATATTTCTTACACACAAAAAAATTTGAAAATCGGTCGAATTTTTAATAGCTATTTAATTTTTTTCAATAATATTTATTATTTCAGTATGAAATATGTTCGAATTTCTGGGAAAGAATAGATCTATAAATTTAAAATTTTACCAAAAATATAAGTACATTATGAAGGCAAAAAATGTTCATTTAATTTTACCTATTTTTGGGCTACTAATATCAATTATTAGCTTTTTCAAATAATATTTTCATATTCTAATAAATCTTTGTACTTTTTTCAACTTTGTTTATTATATTATATAATATTATCACATTATTAGTATAATCTACAGTAATGGTCAGGTAGGTATATCTACCGAAGCTTCGCGCTCAAAATCGTTTTTTTATAAAGAAATGATTTATTATTGTTTTCAAATTCAATATATCCGTCATTATTATCCTACCCAACGTGCGAAGTGCTTCCCGGCTTTTATTATTTCGAAGAAAAAAAAATAAACATCATTCTAAAATCAATATATTCCTCACTCTATTCAAAATCTAAAATTGAATAATTTATTATCATAGCCAATATTCTGCAATGCATGAAAAAATTCCATTGAAATTAATCTTAAATTGAGATTTATGACAAGAATAGCAAATTTATTTATTTTATTATTTTAGTAAAATATATAATTATCTTGAAAAAAGTCGCATCATTTTTTCATTGTATTGTAAATATCAGATTTCAATTTTTTTTTGGTTAATTTAAATTTAATTGAAAATTCGAATTTTGAAAGTCCATAAAATATATTATACAAATAAAAATTAAGCAAGAAATATACTTACCATACAAATTATGTTCTTTTTTTTTATAGTTTTGTTATTGTCAGAACTCAGAAGTATATACTTTTAATTACATAATAATATTTAAGAATTTGTAACATCAATATATATAGAGAATTTCATCATTTTGTTAAAGTCACAAAATCAACAACACTTTCATAAATCAACCACACTTTTAAAAACTCGTAAAAATACACTTTAAAAAGCCAGTCAGTAAAGGGTAGCAGCATTTAGGGTAGGATACTATGTAGGTAGGATACTGGTGGTGGATATATTGAATTTGAAAGCAATGATAAATCATTTCTTTCTACAAAAAAAAAAAAAAATTATTTTGAACGAAGTTTCGGTGGATATACTAGACAATTACTATATATTATACTAATAATTTATAATAATATGATAATATTATATATTAATATAATGAAAATTTCAAGTTTATAGATCAACTATTTCCCCGAAATTCGAATACATTTCATATCAAAATGTCGAAAAAATTAAATAGGTATTCAAAAACATTTTTAATGGCTATTCAAAAATATTGTACGTACGGAGTTTTAAATTTTTTCTATGTAGCTAGGATGACGTACTTTTAACACTATATTCAATTCTTAGGTCTTAAAAATACTAAAATTAAGTCTATTATGAATTAAATGTCTCAAATTTGCATATTTCTATAAATAGTCTAGAAATGAGTAACAATTTTCGAAAAATTTTTGTATTACCTAATATTTTACGTAGGTACCTATATAATATGTTTTTGATGAAAATTTAAAGCCTCCAGCATCAATATTTTCGAAGTTTGAAGAATTTTTACCACGATCGTGTTTACCGATTTTTATACTAATTTTTAGTCGTTTTTTTCTTACGCGTTTATCGAAAAAAATTTAAAAAATCAAAAAATTACCTCCCTAAAGTACCAACTAGATGGTACTAGATAGTACAAACTAGAATAGCTACCAGAAAATAGTACTACATGTAACGATCGAAGCACTTCTTCTTATAGAATTTTTGCGTACAGACATAAAAAAATAATACATCATCGTAATTCATTTCTCGCTTCGCTCAGAATCTAAAATAACTATGATTAATAAATGGAATCTTAACAGTGATAGGGATTATAATTAAACTTATAGACATTATTTTGTAATATGTATTAATATTGAAATATGATTTTGTCCTATTTTATGATAAAACCATTGAGTGGAATATAGTTTATTCGCGATAGAGTTTGAATCCTACTGTTTGTAAGTTTATCAAAAAATATTTATTTTTTTACCTAATTATTATTACTATTATTATTTCTATGAATCAATTTTATATATAGATAATATTTCATTATTGCAGTATAGGTACTGAATACTCATAACATTATACTACAATTTATTAGTATAATAATTTATATTATTTCCGTTAACAATTTTTTTTATCAAATAAATAGTATTAATAGTAATAATAATACATAGAATAATCAATACTGTTTTTAGTATTTAAATTATGATTCATATTTGAAACATATTTGATTTATTTTGAATTTATTTTATTGATTGAAAGAAAACTGATCGATTTAATTAATATGTAGATTTAAATGTGTAATGCTAATTATTTATGATCGTTTTCTCTATGTTATACCTATTATAATACGATGTAAAAATGTAGTTAATTTATAAAAATCTCATAAACTAAAGCCATGATTATAATTATTATATTAAGTATTATAAATGTACACCTTTTTCGGTGTTTCTCAATTTACCTGCGTTTCAACTAATAACCAGATCTAAACCACCTGTGAGGCATAATAATATTCATGTCCCAATCGTAGCGTTTCCGAACGGAGAACTAAAAAGGCGAAATAGGATTTATTATACTTCATGACTTGGGGAGACGTTTCTTGGAGAGAAAAGCTACCCTTGTAATTCGCAGGGTAGTTCCTTGTACGAAGCCGATCCATTTTACACAAACGTCACGTGAATCCGGTTATTCGGTTTCAACACAACTCTCAACCTCCCACTCGTCATTTGCAATATCACGGTCATTATAACATCGTCTTGATATACAAATGGTGAATCTACAACAAAGGGGACCTGACAGAATCAGAATAAATTAAACACGGATAAATTAATTCAAATATCTACATTTCCCGAGAGAAACATGCGGTAAATTTATCGTTTTAGAAAAAATATTAAAAAATAAAAAGTTTTTAATTAATTTTGTGTGTGTGTGTGTGTAGTATTTCCGATTTTGCTAAATACAATGAAATACTATTTTATTCCTACTATAATAGACCGTTTTCAACTCCTCTGCTGAATTTTTCGCGTAAAATTATAGGCATATACCTACTGCGAATATTATTGATCCTCAGTATATTTTTTAGGTAATTATGAAAGGTTGAATTATTGAATTAAAATAAAATATTCTTTTATATCTTATTATTATTTGCATTTTTTATTTCATCTTAAGCTAAAATCGAAATTTGCATGTTCAATGTTCATATTATATAATATAGAAAATTAAAAGGTTTAATGAAAAAAATTAGTATTGCCAATTACATCTTATCAACTCTCTTCTAGACAATTTTTAAGTACCATGACAGAACTCATTAATTATTATAATAATAATATATATATATATATAAAGATTTCGTCATTATTATTATTATTATTATTATCATCATCATCATCATCATCGTCATTATTCGGCAATGAATTAAAATATATTGAAGTGCTGAAAACGATGGTGAAGTCAGATTTTAGGGGTCGGAATTATTTTAGAAGTTATAGGTATTTTAAGTATTTTTATTATCTAAAACAGCATATTTTACGTTGCATTTTCTTATCAAAAATGTAGTTTTTAACGATGAGTCAGTAAATATACACGTATACGCGGCGCACGGTTCCATGCGACACGACGGCCGGTTACAAATAATTATACAAACCACGGAAATTATTTTGAATGTTCATGTTTACATTTTTATAATTTTATGTAATACTGATAATAATTTTGATCTATCAATATTATATATTATATATTTTGTTTATAATATTGATTTATTTAATTTGTTTAATGTATTATAAGATTGAAATATATTAGCTTCTATTAATTTTTATATAATTTGTATTTGCATACTTGCTTATTAAATTTAAAAAAAAAACTCTATTTTCTTCAAGTAGGTACATATTTTGTTTATAATATTGATTTAATAATTTGTTTAATTTACAATTTTATTTTTATTTTTTTCATTATGTATTACACAATTAAAAGATATGGTAAAATATAAGTTTGTATGTATTTGTATTGTTTAATGGTTTCTGATATCTATTAATTTTTAGTTATTTACATTCTTATTAATTTGATGTAAGTATACAGGGATAAAGAAATGTTATGAAAAGAAAGAAACCTGGTAAGTATATATAGAATAACTTATTAAATATTGTAAACTAGTAGAACTAGCTCATGTTTTATTTTATGGCAAACTATAAAAAAAAATATACCTATAGTAATAAAAACAAATAGTGTGATTATAAAATATCTCATAAATTTAAATACCTACTGTATACTTGTAAATAAATGTATTACCTATTTATTTATTTATTATTTTAACTAATTACTTGAATTGATGTACAAATGTTAATATCTGTGATAAACATTACCTGCATTTTAAAGAGTTCATTTATCAATTTTCTTAACATATTTCAATAACCTTAAGAGAACTATTTTAGATAGGTACAGTAGCACAAACTAATTTTTTTATTAGGGGGCGACACTACCAATGATATCTTACCTTCTACCTCTACCTAATGTATTATAAATTTTATGTATGAATATTATTATATGCAAACATTTTATAGAGAGGCATCTACTTTCCTCACTGGGAATTTATGTTACTATAACTACCTAAAATAATTTAAAATTGTTATAAATCGAAAAATAATTATATGCCAGAAACTTGAAATGTATAGTCTAGCATTATATTTACGTGATAAAAATATCAAAAGTTAACTCTTTTCAGTCATATTTAAAAGAATTTGAAATTTAATTATATATATATATATATTATAAACCATAAGGTACATTATTTTTTGTTAAAATTAGTAGACATTTTCAGATATTACAGATTGAAAATTTAACATTGTTGATATTATTAAAAAATCAATTTTCAAAACAAAAAATTCAATCGAAACTAATACAATTTTTACCTATAGGTAAATCGGAAAATAATACAACGAACTTTGCACATAATCTCGTTTTTTAGTTATATATTATAATACATAAGTAAAATATAATATGAGTAGGTATTAAACATTACAGGATTAATTGATTGATTTTAAATTACGAGTTTAATCTAAAACTCGTAGTTTATGATTCCGATTGTCCGATTTATGTATACCCTCTTTTCCCATATTTAGCATCTGTGTATAGGTAGGTAGGTTGTTAAGACGTTGGGGACGTCCCTAAAACATGATTCAGTGAATGGTCGCGGTTCGATACCTGGCGGTCGATTATTCTTTTTTGCAATATTTTACCATTTATTTGATATCCATTAATGTACCTGAAATATATTGGAACGTTGACTTGATGTTGCATAAATGTCACAATGAAACGTCACATGTTCCAATATAAAGTGTTGTTGATGGGAGATTAAATGTTGATGTTAAATAGACGTTTATTGAATGACAGCATTGCGGGACATTTGCAGTAATATAGATGTTAATTTAACGAAATAGTAACACAGATTGTAATGTTCCACATTTCATGTAAACCTCTATGTAATGTTTTCGGGACCGTTTATTGCACAGTGGGTAATTAGGTAATTATATGCTAACGAACAAATGGTCATAATCTTATTTCTAAACTCTCATTGCACACATTATAGGTGCCAGGTGCCTATATAATAATAATATTATTATAATATGCATAATGCATTATAATGAATAATCACAAAAGTTTCACATATAAGTATGCAATATAATATGTGACAGTCATTATAATTATCCATCAACGTTAATTTTTAATTCTTCGTGAATGCATCTGTTATGTACAAAATGATTTCAGTTTTTAAATTTACACTGTATAATTTCCATTTACATATTCGCCATTTTATAAGTTTATAATTATAATGGACATTATATATTTATATTTGATATACGTTTACACTGAATTAAGTTTATACAATATTGCCATAAAGTTATTATTTTAGTATCCCTATTCCCAACTTTAAAAATTGATAATTTTTTAAATGTTGACCACTAAACATCAAAATTTCACCACCGAACGTTTAAATTAAATATCAATAAAATTGTGCTGTAAATTCGTTAAGTTAGCTTCCTAACTTTAAAAAATCTATACATTTTTCAACTATGATCACCAAACGTTTTTATTGTACATAAAAGTAGCATTTTACAATTGGTATGCTATAACTTGGTGTAGTTGGTTCACTATTATATTGATCGTACTCTCGACATTTAAAAATGAAAAATGAAAATCAACAACAAAAATAAAGATGAAATATAGAAATGGAAATAATTGTGAGAAAACAATTTTAAGCTTGTAAAAAAAATCACTCTCTACCGTGTTTAGAGGAACAACGATTTTAAAAACCCATAAAATCGTTATATATATATATATATATATGTATATAAATTATAAACACAATTATAATAATATGAATATTTTAGAAAAGGCCGCAGATTAAAATGGTATACGATTCGTTATGGTTTCTATTATTATACTGTATTGTCGCTTTTGAAATAGTTGTAAAAATTAACGAAAAATACAAGCTGTGTCGAATTCGGAAATGGACCAATAAAATCGCAAAAGTTATAAACAAAAAAAAACAAACACAATTAATATTTAACGAAAATATTATTTAAAAAACGAATTGAACTTTAATGACTGTCGTCGTTATATATAATACAGAACAGTAATAAAATAAAATACATTCGAAATACGATAGGACTGTAGAGACATTTTGGCGTTCGTTCAATAATCTAAAATAATCTATATACGATATACCTAGTATATATGATTGCGTATATCGTGATCCACACAAGATATCATCCATGGGGGGAGGGGGCCATGCCCCCCGCTATTTGTAACAATGTTTGTATAGGGTGTACTTTAATATATATTTAAAAAAATTTTTTTTTTTTTTTTAATAAAAAATCATTATTTATGTAAGTACTAAATAATAATAGTTTAAAATTTTGAATATTGTATGATCTATTACAATCATTTGTCGGCCTCCGCAAAAATAATTATTCTTGATAAATGAGATTTCAAAATTGTGAACATGTTATTTTTTATTTATTTTGAATAATAAACGCCCTAATGGGCACAGAGTACAGATATAATTAAGATATACATAGAAAACACTAATAAGTACATAATACATAAATAAAGAAACAAAAATAAATAAGACAAATCAAAACAAATC